>PVJX010002257.1:90548-134253 GCA_004027295.1 Dolichotis patagonum
GAATGGCTGTCATAGTGTCTCTCATTCTCCTCAAAACAGCTGTCCATACCTTAATGTGTGTTGAACTTAAACAAGGCAAAGCAAGCTAAGATCACTTTGAACAAAAAGTGATAGTTTTGCTGGACTTCACATCATGACATTATGGAATAAGCACTGGGTATTGTAGTGTCTCTTTTTCTTCAAAGTAGTTGTTCATTTCAACATGTGTTATATAGTTGGTTCTCGTAAACTGTTTATAAGCTCTACACATGCATGAGTCTCTACATGTATATCTATCCTTTCTGTATTAGAGGGAAAAACAAAACAAAGCAAGATAAAACAAAACAATTCCTAGAAAAGATGAAGCAAAAAAGTCATATAAAACCACAATACAAGGTGTTCTACAATGATTACTATGATGTCTCAGCAGTATATAACAACATTAATAAAAACGAAGCATTGGAGACATTATAAGACTTCAAAAGCAAGTAATAATCAAACCAGAGCGGGTATCTTAGTGCATCTTGTCATCTTCAGTGTATTTGCCTATACTCTTAGACTTGATGCTATCCATCATAACAGATTTAAATAAAATCAGTCAATACAAAGTAGCAATCTAACAAACCAGATTCAAATAAGATCAGTCATAACAAGACAATATAAGTTATAAAGGGCTTCAGATTAGGTTGATAGGAAATTAGGGATGATTATCATAATATGTCCTCTTATTTTTGGGATAGCTGACCATGTCCTCAAGTCTAGCGTAAGTAGACAAACTGGAACAGCACATATTCCATGCAAGCAGAGTGGTGAGAATAATGTAAATTTTAAATCTTGTTACCCCATTAACAATATCCTCTGCCTCCCTTTTTTAGACAATTCCTCCCCTTTCACTCCCGGGGTGCACTGCTTGTTTTGGGTCCCACTGCCTCCCTATATAGAGCATCTCAATGGACCCTATCTCCTAATCTACTCTGCCTGTGTTTCTCTCTGTTACTATTTCAAGGCCATCTATACTAGAGATTACAGCCAATCTTATCTGCCTTATTTCTGCTATTCTGTTTTTCTGCCATTGGTTGTCTATTTTTCTGTTCCACCCCACTATTTGCTCTGTTCACTGAGGCCTCTCTGCCACTGTTCCTGAAATGCTCGTATTCTTTTTCCTCTTTCTCTAAAATGTCCTTCAGTATTTTTTGTAGGGTTGGATTGGTGGTCACAAATTCTCCAAGTTCCTCTTTGTCATGGAAGCATCTTGCTTCTCCATTAATTTCTAGAGAGAGTTCTGCAGGATACATCATTCTGGGCTGGAGGCTGTTCTCCTTCAGGGCTTGAATTATTTCACTCCAATCTCTTGTTGACCTGATGGTCTGTGTTGAGAAGTCTGCTGTGATTTTGATGGGTTTTCCTTTATAGGTGATCTGTTTCTTTTCTCTGATGGCTTTTATTCTGTTCTTATATTGAATTTCTGGGATCTTGATTATTATGTGTCTAGGTGCAGCTCTGTTTTGGTTGTAGGTGGCTGGAGTTCTGTATACTTCATACATCTGCATATCATTTCCTTTTTCTATGCTTGGGAAATTTTCCTTAATAATTTCTGTGAATAGCCTTTGCAATTCCTCTGTTTTGACTCCTGCTTCTTCATTCACATGCTTTATTCCTAGGTTATAGATCCTCTTGTTGTCTTCTAGTCTTTGTATAGTTACTGCCTGCTCCCTTGTTATTTTTAAGAGATCTTCCCTTTCATGATCACACATTGCAAGCCTGTATTCAATTTTTGATAGTCTATCTTTGGTTTCTTTCAAGCAGTTTTGCCAACTTTCTATGGAGTCTTTAGTTTCCTGATAATCTCTTTGAATCTGCTTCGTGAATTCTAGGTTTTTTTTGTACTCTTCATTAAACATTTCTCTCCTTTTGTGTTCCTCCATTCTTCTGTCTGTGTCTTCTTGAGAGGTGCCCAGCCTTTCTTTTATTAATCTACTTATCTATTGTTTAATTTGAACTAATATTTCAGTTTTGATCCTGCTTACAAGGTCCTGAAGATATCTCTTTATGTCCACTAACACTGTTTGATGTTGCATGTTTGCTGCCCTCAATCTCTTTTGTATTTACCTCTCCTGGATCAATGTTCTCAGGGTTGGGGGCTGGGGTTTTTTTCTTATTTCTCCCTTTCGTCATGTTTTTGGTTCCTTCCATACAAGTGTATAGTGCAATTCCCAGTCCCTTTTCTTGTTGGTTAAAGTTCCTCTAGAGTGCGCAGGCTAGGAGCTTCTGCCCTTTGCCGACCGCTATCAGAGATTGAAGTTCAAGCAAGGGCAGTGTGTGCTGGCCCCTCCCCTCTGGGACAGTCAACCTTTGCAGGCCTTCACTGAGTCAGTGTGCACTGAGCTCAGGGAATTAATTTGTAGCAACCCACTGGGTCCCGGCCAGGGGCATGGCCCAGTCCAAGCAGATCCCACCAATCTGCTCGGCGAGGGGAGCAACCAACTGAAGCCACTTCGTTATGGAGTTAGGGCTGTCCTGCCCAAATCCAACGTGTCTTCCAGTCAGTTTCCCCTTTCCTGTGGGAGGGTCTTATTTCCATCACTCACCGCATGTTAATGCTGGTCCCTGAGAACTGCTGGGCTCCCCGACCTCTGACTTCAGCGCAGCTGAGATGCGAATTCACAGTGCCTCTGGGTGGGTCGCGTGCAGGATTGGGTCCAGGTGGGCCATGCACAGGGCGGTTCAGCTCCTCGCTCGGGGCTGCTCAAGCCAGTCACATTGGCGTGGTTCGGTCAGTCAGGTCGGTCTCAGGCAGGAATTCAGGCAGCTCAAAGAGGGCGCTGTGCTTGCTGATCTTAGCTTCTCTAATGGTAGCCCCAGGACCTCAAATTTGAGCATTTTTTTAACTTTAGTTTCTTCCTGGGTTGAGAGAGTCCATCTCTCTGTTTGGGTCTCTCCAGGGTATTCTATTCTGGCATTTAAGCTGTCTCTCTCAGAGAGGGTCCTTCTCCTGCTACCTACCGGTCTGCCATCTTTGGAAACTCTCTCAATTTTCTTTTATAATAAAAAGAAATCATTATAGGTACTATTTCCTTTTCTGTTGTATTGCAAATCATTTCCCTGTCATTAAATATTCTTCAAAAGCATTACTTTTGTGGCTGTATAATGTATATGTTAGACTAATTCTATAGTTCACCATTTACTGTTTTAATGTTAAAACTGTTTTCCTCTTTTGCAATACTTATAAAAATAAAGCTTCAATTCTTCTGTCTTTACCATGGAACTAAAATGCTACTATCATAGACAAAAAACTGCATATTTAAGACTCATCAAACTTCTAATAAGTGTTGGATAGATATTTGGTGTTTGAAAGATTAACTTTCTTTCTTTTTGAGCCATAGTGCCATTCTGTTGCCCATGCTGGCCTGATCACAGTTCACTCTCCTGCTTCAGCTTCCTCAATAGCTGACACTACAGGAAATTATTGTTTGTGGCGCATGCCTCAAAAAAAAAAAATTAACTTTGCTTCCCGAGTCTATCAATTAACACCAAACACATTTAGTTTCAGTGCTGGGGGTAGAACCTAGGGCATTCACGTTGCGCTGTATCCTAAGCTCTTTAAAAATTTGCTTTGAGACAGGGCTAAGTTGCCCAGGACAGGCTGGAACTTGCAAATCCTCCTGTCTCAGCTTTCCAGAGAGCTTATATCTAGTAATAAATGCCTTTTAAAAAACAAAGTAAAACTTCAAGTTTTCACAACTATTTGGAAATGTACTGTGGTTGTACTTCCACAAGATGCACAGTATTTAAACTATCTACTGATTTGGAACTAAGTTTTCATTTTAAAAAGGCAAGCTATTTCCTGTTTACAGCTCAGTGGGGAGGGATGGTGTGCGACCACAGTTTAAGATTGTAAAAGGCCTTCTCCAGAGGACCTTCTGGAGTACATCACATTTTGAAAGTGCTCATCTGCATCATATAACACAAATATATGATTCTGTTTCTTAGAAATATTTTCCAGGTAAGTCAAGAAAGCAGAGTGAAGTAGAGAGTAAATAGTTATATTTTTGAATATTTAGAAAATACAATCATTTTCTATTTTACAAACTGTTCTACTTCCCTGAGTTTTGCTGCAACCCTCTCACAGGTTCGAGGACTTGGGTGGGGCTTCACCTGCCCATGTGCCAGGGCTGGGCTGCTCATCTGCCAGCTGTGCCCATCCGTGTGGGATGCTGCCTCTGGGTTCTCTGCACCTGACCCGCTTGGCCCTGCACACGCCTCCTTGACCCATCCATTTTCTGAAAACTCGCATGGCATGCTGGAAAGCAAGAGGCCTACGGAGAGAGGTCTCACCTAGACATCTGTGCTTGGGTGAAAATGTTCCTTTACCACTGTTTTACAGAGCTCACACACCAGCAGTCTTCACCCACACGTGGAACCCTGGCACCATTCTTTTAGAGACTACTAACGGATGTGGGCTGCTCTGCAGGACACTGTGGGAAATGCAGAGGTGTCTTTGGAGGTCTTCATCAGGGGCCCTCGTGGTTTCTAGTGGGTGGGTGACAGTCGCTCTGCTGTGCAGTAACTTGCCAGCTGGTCCGTGTGAGTAACTCCCTCATCTTGCACGGCAGGGCTTATGAACGTCATTCATGGAGATCAAGATTGTTTGTATTACTCAAGCCAGAATCTACTTGTTTTACACACAGGCACCAGAGACTTTTCCCTGCATAAAACCTTTAATATACACTAGCTTTTCTAGGACTGCATCTCTGTGTCATTCTGGGTACAGCATGCTGGGTAACTCTGAACCTTACACGAGAGGAGCTCTTCCTTCTGCAAAGGCGTCCTGTCTGTTCCACCCCTCCTGCGTGGGTCACTCCTTGTGCAGAACCTTCAGTCGGGGGTGATGCTAGGGAGAGTCCCAGCCACTCAGCACCTTCGTCATGCCCTGCAACGTCACCAGGCTTGGAGTTATGCTATCCGTTTATGGGCTAAAATAAGGTGAGCTGACGTAGGCATTACCGAGTGAACAAAATAAGGCAACATCTAGTAAGAAAAAACCCGCCACGGTAGTATAATCTTCATATTAAAACATGTGTTTTCTATTATAAATCACTTTCATTTTAGTTCTCTTTTATATTTAGATAGATGTGTTCTTTTGCTTTCATATATAAGTAGGTTTATTATGTATAAATACATTTTGGAATAGTAAAGAAGCCTTGGAGACTACATCACAAATATATTGAAGGTATATAATTTTTCAGGTCTAAGGGCCACTAACTTGTATTCACAGTGATAAATGAACTTAGGTAACTTATTCTAGAATCTAAACAGGCTGGCTGGACCAAAGCAGCATGAGTATAGGAGTTGTGATCAAAATACACAATGAATGCCGTATTATCACCGTGAAAGACACCCTGTGATTAATCCCCCTCAAAATACTGTATGCCTCTCCTTCTGAACACACTTAATCCCTTCATTCTTGCCACTTTCTGAGGCAGTTCTGGAAGGCCTCTTTCATAAGCATGTTTACGAGGTGTGATCAAAAGTACAGGGAAGGCTGTACCCGACAGAAAGGCGGGCCTGCAAGAGCAGATGGTGAATCCTTATCCGCCTTCTTCCCCGAATCTGACACCATGAGACCCTGGCTCTTCCCCAAACTTACAGTGACCGTGAAAGGTAAACACTGAACTGAATCAGGACATTACGGCAGCCATGACAGGGCAGCTAAAGACACTCAAGGAAAGAGACCTTTGAAAAGCACTGAGAGTGATGGGATATGTTCATAGCGAGAGACAATATTTTAAGGGAATTGATGTATTTTTACTGTAACAAAAATAAATTCACCATCTGTGTTGACACACTTTACTCACACGCATGTGTGTCATTCCCACTCCTGGGGCCTTGCCGTCTACAAACCCACTGACCTCTAGTGTGATCCTGTTCTTCACCAGGAGCCCGATCTTGATGTCCATCAGGTTCAGGTCTTTCTCCAGCTGCTGGTTGGCCCTGATCTTGGTCACCACCTCCTCCCTCAATCGTGCCACCTCCAGATCCTCCTGGAAATCCAGGTCACTTTGGTCCAGTAGATACACAAACTTGCGGATGACTGTTAATGGTGGGTTTTCAGAGCCCACTGTAGAAGAACAGGCATACTTCAATTAGGAAAGCTTGGAATTATTACCAACAGGAAAGAAAACAGGTCTATAAAGTACTACCAGAAAAACAGACAAATGAAAGTTACATGGTCAGTGGAACAAATCTCCATCATATAAAGTAGGGACAAGAAAATCAATCATATACACAAATACACAAAACCCATGGTGCCTGGCCCCAGTACTTTCCGCTCATCTAGCACTCATTTATCAGCCATCTCTCTCACTGCTCCTGGGATCTATGCACAGGCAAGACAGCACGATGAGGAACCTGGGAAAGAAAGTTAATGCAAGTGACCTCACCCCCAAGTCTCTGTGGCCAAGCAGATAAGAGGTTTACGTTCTTGCTCAGGAAGCTCTCTCAGTCCAGAAGTGCTTTGAGAGAAGCCAGAAATGGGTGAAAAGTAAAATTTAAAAAGTCACTGATTGACTGTAAAGGCCAAAAAGGATCGGCTCCAGGATGAGTGGAGTGAGTGTTTGCAGTTGGCACAAGTACATGATGTTAGAAATCAAAACTCAATGCCTGTTCTTTTGTGACGGACCAAGGGAGGCTGCTCAGGACCTAGGGCAGCCTCAGTCACTGAGAAGAATATGCTCCAATAACTCCAAGAGGGCTTTCCTGGAGGACCTTCACCTTTCTGTTTTGATTACCTAGCACTTATGACTCTTAAAAAATACCTTTTTTAATGTGCTTAGTGAGTAAGCCTCTGGGTAAAGTGTAACAATAAACTGTTGGGATGCTCAGGGGTGAATGATTGAGACCCAGTATGTGTGGGTGAGAGGTAGGGAACTTAAAAAGAAGGAAGACATGTCGTGTCCATGGACCAACTTCCCACAATAAATGCAATCATTATGCACTGTAGACACAGACTTGTAAAAATAAAAATTAATAAAATCTGACTTGAACAAGCCTAGTCCAGCTTGGGCACCCTCGGAGCCCTCTGCTCTCCACCGGGGGCCCTAGCTGTTCCTCCCTGTACTTCTCGCTTGGTCCCATGGTGTTCTGATGCTTGGGGAGTGAGAAAAATTTAGCCAACAGTGCCAACAACCACAGCATAAAGTCAGCAAGAACAACCATATATAGAACCGTCCATGCTTCCATTTTCCACTTCAAATGACCTTTACAGGAGAGGTGTCCTAGGATCACGTGGTTATCAACTTTGAGAGATGAGACTGCATGGTTTTTTTTCCTTTTTTACTCTCATTTCTAAAATTGTTTAAATAAATATGTTTTATTTTCAAAATGAGAGGGAACATAGACCAGTAAATAAAGCAAATAATTGGTATGATGGTTTATCTTCCAGTTAATTCTCTTGCATTAGATTGCTGGCTCTAGTTCAAATTTAACATAAAATAGAAGCATTTGTGCCAGTGTCGGTCTTTCTGAGCAAGAAATGAAACCCACTCTTCTTGTCCCTGCCGCTGAGAGCAGGCTGCTGTCACCACTGCCCCTGTGAGCACCAGTTTAGAGCTAGAGCTGGAGATGACCAAAGTCCACTGGAGCAACAGCGCCACCCTCTGTCCCAGAGCAGCTCACAAACCCTATGCTGTAAAGAACCCCAGTTAGGAAGGAACGCGGTGTTGTCAAAGGCTCCTGCTCACCCAGGGTCCTGTAGTCGTCTCTGGCCTTGCTTGCTCTTAGTAGAGACTGTATTTTCACAATTTCATTTTTCTGCAAAATAGTGAGAAAGTCACAATGCCACAGCGTTCCGATCTACTCCATTACCCTATAGTTTAGAACTTTAAAGAACTGACAATATTTAAGAGCTGAGATTATTTAGATTAAGTGTGTTCAACACATATTTCTCACCTTGCCCCTCTTTAACAAAGGGTCATATAATTTAGCTCCTAGTGGAAATAAGACTGCAAAGGGTCTGTTTAAATGCAGAGATCTAAAAAGGGAAAGGAGTTGTAGCCTAGAACTTAGATGATACCATCTATGCCCACACAGGTATTCTTTAAAGACTATAAAGAATTCCTCCTGTGGACTTTGCTGTGACCAGTTAGTAGTAAGGAGAGCAACACATGCAACACTGCAATCAATTCTGTGGAATCTTCTCTCTCGGGTATTCCTAGCCACACTGTCTCCTCTCCACTCCTCATTGCCAAAATCTTACTCTCAACATGATTTCTGAGTTATCACGTTGAGCTCTAAGCTTTGTTCTCTCCTCTGTGGCCATTTCCATCCCTTAATAAAAAAAATCTTTCAGAGCTCATAGTCAGCAAACACTGATGTAGCCCCTGCAGCCCAGAGAAAAACCCACATGCATTTTTCTTACATGATCATTGAAATACTGCAGTCGGGAAAGGTAGTTCTTCCTTGTCGTTGCCATTCGGTACCAAGACTGAATCTAAAAATCAAGACAGTCACCAAACCCCTGTTAATATAACCATATGCATTCTTTCTAAAAAAAAATCTTATTTGATGAAATTAGCAGCCTGCTAAATAGTAAGTATCTAAAGCCTATCCTTCACTCCCCACGTCTATCGCCTTTTCCTGAGGGATTCCAAACACTTTGTACTACCCTGCCTCTCACCACCTCGGCAGAAGCAAGGTGGGCAGACACAGCAGCTTTGCACTATTTTGTTTTAATCTCAATGAATAAAGGCGAGAGAGCAAGGTTTGTCAAGAGTTGCAATAAGTCACCTAATCAAATTAAACTAGCCTAGGGTGTCTCCATGACCCCTTAAATACAACCTCTGGTTTCTATAGAAAAACATCCCAAGAGGTCTCAGGGGGGACCAACTGTTACCAAGAGTTTGTGGGGATTAAGCCTGTGTTTCTGGTGAGCCCTGGGCAGCATTTTGTGATGGAGCTACAGTACAATGGATCTAGGCTATCACATCATTCTCTGCCTTTGCAGTTTAAAATAGCTTTTAAATGGATCTCATGTGACTCCAATTTGTCTCACACTGTTCCAATTCTCTTCTGGTTTCCAAGCTGTCTACAAGCTCATTTCTGCATGAGACAGAAACCTTGTGGATTTTGCTCTGGCCGAGTGGCCCCACAGCCTTTTCTTCCTCGGTGTGCCTGGGCGAGAGGCTGGGTTAGAGGAACTTGGCACCTGAACACAGCTCCTAAGTTAGTCCACTTCCTCTCGTCATTGCTTTGCAGGTTAGCAGGAACTTGGGTTCCCCGAGAGCTCAAGTCATTCAGAGTTCCTCAACATCTACGGGCTGTAAAACATGTCCACATTTGAGTTACCTAACCACATTGAGGATGTGAGTCACTTACAGAGGCTCAGTTAACTGGTTTGAAGATGATCTACTGAGTAGTGGAGGGAGGATGCAAACCCAGGACCGATTTCAAAGCTCACAATACATTTCTACAACTCTGTCTTTCGGAATCAGAGCAAAGTGAAGGGAAAAGCTGAAGCCCTTGATATGGTAGGAAAGGACATTTACCTTTACAATAGAATCAACATTATCGGTGAATGTCTGTCGCCTCAGCAGGTACTCCTTTTGTTGTTTATGCCCCTTCCAAAAAGCCTAAGGAAAAGAGAGTCTACATTACTGATGAGCACAGCTGATTTATGAGGTGTAGCCACAGAGCATCTCTCAGGAGGCACTGGGTTGGGACTTCAGGGGCCCTCCCCTCCGAATCTCCTCTGGATCCATCTTTGGGGTGGACATTAGCTGGGCAGAACGCACACCAGCTTGCTGCTGAGTCCTGACCCAAGGTGGTGGAAGCAGCCCAGGTAAGCACCCAGTTTCCTGCATGAAAGTTTATGTTACCAAGGCCCTCCATGGCAAAAGGTGTAATGAAACAGAATTTCCCCCACATAACACATAGTACTAAACGGATGCTAGTGCTATTTGGTAACAACACCAGTAATTGAAGATAATGACTGACCAGGATCTTTATGCCAACAAGTGGTCCACAGTGACCAGACTGGAAAGGACACTTGTGATCCAGCTACTATCTTGAAAAGGATTAGATCCATAGCTGTTATCAGTTTATTCCAGTTCATCTATGAGCACCTTTTTGTTGAAGCACACTTGCATACTCACCCTAACTACTGATCTGGTTTTTCAAATTAAAAGTGAAATACAAGTTCCTTGTTAAAGAGGGCAAATGAGACATAGAATTATTTTTGTAAATTTCTTTTCATGACTGCATATATTAACCTACTTCACTCATTCCATAAAATATTCCAGTAAAATACTGAGTTTTATTATTTATTATTTATTTTAAAGAGGGTAAAATTAAACATAACAAAACAGAACAAAACAGATCATAAAAAAACAATTTAAGAAACACAGATTTCAAAGCAAGACCACCAGAGGTCTTCACTATCATATTGTCTCTTGTTTTTCTTCCAAATAGTTGTCCATATCTTCACCCACAGTGAATTCATACCAAACAAAATAGTATTAAACTGATCAGAACAGGATGATGAAGGCATTGTAGGTCTTCAGGACCAGACAATAGGGAAGTCAACAATGGCTGCCATAATGTCTCTCATTCTCTTCAAAACTGTCCATACCTTTACGTATGTTGAAATTAAACAAAACAAAACAGACAAATATCACTCTGAACAGAGAATAATAGTATTGCTAGATTTTATATCATGATGCTATGGAATTAGCACTGTGGTATCTTAGTGTCTCTTTTTCTTTAAAGTATCTGTTCATTACATTGTGCATTATATAATCAATGCTTGTAAACTGTTTAGAAGTTCTATGCATGTATGAGTCTCTACATGTATACCTGTCCTTTCTGTATTAGAGGGAAAAACAAATCGAAACAAGACAACAAAACAAATTCCTAGAAAAACATGAAATGAAAAAGACATATAAAACCAAAATACTAGGTGATCGACAGTAGTAACTGTGCTATCTCTTGTTATTTTCAATAGAATTGTCTATTCATCAGGCATAGTATAATTGAACATAGCAGTACATAGCAATATTAATAAAAAAACATTGGAGACATTATAGGACTTCAAAAGTAGTTAATAATCAAACTAGAATGGGTATCCTACTGAATCTTGTCATCTTTAGAGTAGTTGCCTCTACTCTCAGGCTTGACATTATCAAGCATACCAGATTCGAATAAAATCAGTCAAGACAAAACAGCAATCTAACAAACCAAATTCAAATAAGATCAGTCACAGTAAGACAGTGTAAGTAATACAGGACTTCAGTTTAAGTTAATAAGAAATCAAAGATAGTTACCGTAGTATATCCTGCTATTTTGGGGGTAGCTGTCTGTGTCCTCAAATCTAATATGAGTAGACAGACTAGAACAGAACTAAACAGAGCGATGAGAATAATGTGGATTTTAAATCCTGATACACTATTAACAATGTCCTCTGCTTTCCTTTTTTAGACAATTCCTCCCCTTTCAATTTCACAGGGTGCACTGTACATTTTGGGTCCCACTAACTCCTTTAGCTTTTAGATTAGGGGGGCAACCTCCTATCTACCTAAGTGGTTCTGAACCTTTTTACTCCTGAGCTTGATCTTTAGCTATATTCCTTTACCTACTAAAGACTCAAGGTTTTCCTTCCTTATAGCTGAGTAGTTCTCCACTGCACAAAAGTGTCATGACTTTCCAACCTATCTGCAGTTGCTGGATGAGCTGTCCCTATTTCTCTCTGGTTCCTTGTCACATAAAGCATTGTTTTCTCTTCTTTGACTTTCAGTTCAATCCTCTTTCAGGGTGATTATATTTCCTATTCAGAGCATCTCAATGGACCCGATCTCCTGATCTACTCTGCCTGTGTTTCTTTTTGTTAGTGTATCAAGGCCATCTGTGTTAGAGATTATAGGCAATCTTCTCTGTCTCATCTCTGCTATGTTATTTTTCTGCTATTGGTTTTCTACTTTTCTCCTTAATTCCACTGTCTGCCCTGTTCATTGAGGCCTCTCTGCCACTGTTCCTGGAATCCTGGTGATTTTTTTTTTCTGTCTCTCGCTAGAATGTCCTTCAGTATTTTTTGTAGGGTTGGATTGGTGGTCATGAACTCTTGGTCATGGAAATATCTTGTTTCTCCATTAATTTTGAGGACAGTTTTGCAGGGTACATCAATCTGGGTTGGAGGTTTTCTTTCAGGGCTTGGAATACTTCCTCTCTCCAAGCTCTTCTTGATTTGATGGTTTGTGTGGAGAAGTCTGTTGTGATTTTGATGGGTTTTCCTTTATAGGTAATCTGTTTCTTTTCTCTGACTGCTTTTAATATTCTGTTCTTGTGATGAATTTCTGGGACTTTGATTATTATATGTCTGGATGGAGATCTGTTTTGGTTGTAGGTGGCTGGAATTCTGTATGCCTCATATATCTGAATATCATTTCCTTTTTCTATGCTTGGGAAGTTTTTGTTAATTATTTCTGTGAATAGCCTTTGTATTTCATTTGTGTTTATCCCTGATTCTTTGCCCACATTTTTTATTCTTAAGTTATAGAGTCTCTTGTCGTCTTCTAGCCTTTGTATTGTTAGTTCCTGGCTCCTTGTTATTTTTAAGAGATCTTTCCTTTCGTGATCAAACACTGCAAACCTATCTTCAATCTTGGATAATCTATCTTTAGTTTCTTCTGAGCAAGTTTGCCAGCTTTCAATGGAGTTTTTAATTTCCTGGTAATCTCTTTGAATCTGTTTCATGTATTCTAGATTTTGTTTATATTCTTCATCAAAGGTTTCTCTCCTTTTTCTGGGTTCCTCCATTCTTCCATCTGTGTCTTCTTGATAGGTGTTTAGCACCTCTTTTATTAATCTTCTTATATCTTGCTTCACTTGAATTAGAATTTCAGTTTAAGTTTGTCTATGATGTCATGAAGATATCTCTTTATGTCGGCTGATGCTGTGTCCGATATTGCATGTTTGCTGCCCTCTATCTCTTCTGTATTTACCTCTCCTGGACTTATTTTCCCTGCATCAGTGGTTGGAAGCTTTTTCTTGTTTGTTTCTCTTGTTATGTTTCTGGTTTCTTTCAGACAGGTGTATGGTGGAGGTCTCAGGTCCTTTCCGTATTGTTAACAGTTTTTCTGAAGTGTGCTGGCTAGGGGATTGCTGCCCTCTCCAGTTTGCTGTTGATCAGTGAGGTGCACGCAGGGGCAGTGTGGGCTGGCCTCTCCCCTCCGAGCCAGTCAACCAGCCAGTGCCTTCACCAAATTAGTCTGTGCGGTGGGAACATCACAGGTTCGGGACAATTTCGTCCCTGGCTATTGGTTCCCAACTAGGGGCGTGACCCTGCCCAAGCAGATCCCACCAGTCTGCTTTGGGCCAGGAGCGGCCGACTGACGCCATTGTGGTTCTGGGTTCAGGCCCATTCTGCTCAACTCCAGTATGTCTTCCAGCTGGTCACCTCCTGCTGCGGGACCAAATTCTGAGCACTCACCATGGGTCGGTGCAGCTCTCAACGCTGGTTCTGCTCTCCATTATGGTGCATCTTCCTGCCAAGGGTCTTGGGTTCACCAACCCCCAATTTCGGCTCAACCACGACTTCAGCGTGACCGTGAGTCATCCAACTCCAAGGTGCCAAGCACAGCGTGGGTCCGGCTCCAGTGAGCGCGCATCTAGCTCCAGCCTTCTGTCCACGTTTTTTCCTTTTTTTTTTCTTTTCTTTCTTTCTTTCTTTCTTTCTTTCTTTCTTTCTTTCTTTCTTTCTTTCTCTTTCTTCCTTTCTTTCTCTCTCTTCTTTCTTTCTTCTTTCTTTCTTTCTTTCTTTCTTTCTTTCTTTCTTTCTTTCTTTCTTTCTTTCTTTTTCTTCTTTTCCCTCAGTTTCTTCCTGGGTCGTGAGAATCCTTCTCTTTTTGTCTGGTCTTCTCCATAGTGTTAAATTCTAGTGTCTGAGTTGTTTCTCTGAGAGAAGCACTCTACCCTGCTACCTAACAATCTGCCATCTTCCAAATCCGAGTTTTATTATTTAAAAAAATACTTTGTAATGATTCATAAAAAACAGCATGGAATCGAAATGATTAAGGAAGAACTTGCTCCGGACTTCAATTCACATCCCAAGAAATGACAGAGAATGCTTTTTATAAGAAGAAATGCAAATAAAAATAACTCATTAGCTGGATATGATGGCATACACTGGTAATCCCAGCATGCTGGGAGGTTAAGGCAGGAACACTGCAAATTCAAACCCAGCCTGGGCAACTTAGTGACTTACTAAGAATCTAGCTGAAAAGGGGGAAGGGGGCTGGGATGTAACATGGTGCAAAGACCCTCATTCAATCCCCAGGGTTAAAATGAGAAGCATACAGATCTCGTGTTGGGAGGGTCCCTGGAAGAGAGGAGGCAACTGGAATTGGATTGTAGAGGGACCCATGAAACAGAAGCCCACAAAAATATGGGAATTTTTCAGGATGACTCTGAACTTGTGAGAGCCCTCCATGGCCATCAGGAAATTATCACCTTACTCATTTGTCAGGCAGTGAGCAAAAAATGGGCAGACGGGCAGGCAGGGGTTCGAGAAAAGTCTCTTTGGATGGGATCCGGCAATATCTAATTTAAAGTGACATAATGGCTTTTTTCTTGTGCATCGGAAAGCAAACTTCCTTTGTTAAATTATTTTTAGCAATAGCATTTTATGACTCCAATACCCTGATTTTTCAAGAAGAAACATCATTTAAAAAATAATTTCACTTTAAAAATAAGTCTGTGTTCATTTATAAACGTCTTCCCCAAGCTTTGATTGTATTTCTTTTCTTTTACTTGGGGAAAATGCTTCTTTGTGATGCCATAAAACACAAAATTTTAAAGATGTGTATTCTAGTACACAAGTTTAAGCGCTGTTGGTGAGAAATCAATGAACGTCATGATATACAAGACACTAGTTGCTGGCCAGCTACTAGCACTGCTTCTTCCCCAGTTCTCTGCAGGAA
The DNA here is from genome assembly GCA_004027295.1 of Dolichotis patagonum. Classification (NCBI taxonomy): domain Eukaryota; kingdom Metazoa; phylum Chordata; class Mammalia; order Rodentia; family Caviidae; genus Dolichotis; species Dolichotis patagonum. Next base: position 105,494 of record PVJX010002257.1, read on the forward strand.
AACTCTTTAAATTGGATCTGCCACAGGATAATCCTTAGATATACTTCTATGCAAAACAAGTGCTTTTGTTTACATAGTTTTTAAATTTTACAGTTCCTACTTTTACTCTGAAACTCAAATTTGCCTCAAACCATAATTACCATATTAACTCTGTCCTGCATAGCTATATGCAATTCCGCACAGCAGTAGTGTACCAGCAGGCTATGGATGCAGAGGCCAGGAAAAGCACGACTGGAACAACCCATGGAACAACAGAGCTATCTCAGATTGTCTGACAACGTGTGGTCTCAGTCTAAGTCCTGACAATGAAATATATGGATCCATAGCTCATCGTGATTTTCCAGAGTTGCCGGAGGGAGTTAGTTCTTCACAGCGTGGCTTTGCCTGGCTGAAGCTGAAGATTCTGTAGCTTTATCACCAGACCCATGTTGCCAGTGATTTTCAATCTACCTTGAAGGAAGGCCGACTGAGGGTCCATCTTACCAGTCATCAGGGCCAGAAGTCTGAGTCAGCCATGGTGATGGTGCAGTCGCCTTCTTATCTGAGTTGGGAAGCACCGATCTTCACACCCAAGCAAGACCCAGGTGGCTTCTTTACCCCCCTGGGCATCCTTCACCTTAAAGGTAAAAATACCCCCGATTTTCTTCACAAACTGTTCTCCTTCCTCTTCAAGTTTCTTTCAATCCCCTTGAAGACGAGGTTTGCCTTAAATTTACCCCATGTAGAGCTGGTCAGAGCAGCCTCAATTTGCACTGAGCAACTTAAAAAAACGCAAGAGGAGAGGACAAATGTTTTTATTCCTATTTTCACTTTGAGTTGTTTTTTCTTCTTAAAGTTCCAATTTTTTTTTTTTTTTATTGTTTCCCGGGTTAAGTGAACAGTCTCTGGCTTCTCTTTCAGGGCAGGCCTGCTGGTGCACGTTTCCGGTTTACTCCTCTGGGATAGAACCCTGACAGGCGTGTCCTTTAGTCCTCTGTCACAGAGCTGTTTCTCACTCAGGTAACAAACTGTCTTTCGTCTCCACAGCTTTCATGACTTCCGTCCTTTGCTTTCAGAGGTCTGACCTCTGTGTGAGTTTCCTCGGTTTTCCCTGTTTGGGATTTGCTTCTCTTATTCAACTGGAGTTTTGTGTCTTTTGCCACACGGAGGAGCTTTATTTCTTTCAGTGTTTTTATACACACTGTCCTTTCCTTCTCTCCTCAGGGACACACATGTTAAATCCTTCTAGTCCCACAGATCCCTTGGGTTCTGTTCATTATTTTTCTGGTCTGTTTTCTTGGTTGTCCAGACATGCCAATTTCTATAGTTCTGATTTGCAGTTTCCAAATTCATCCCCCTGTTCACTGTACTCTAGTGTGAAGGAGACGATCCACAGTTTTCCATATTTGTCACTGTTTTTATTTTTGTGGTACTGGGAACCAAACTCAAGGCCTCTGTACTCAGCTGCATCCCCAGACCTTTTTTTTTTTTTTTAAACTGGGTCTTGCTAGGTCACTAAATTGTGCAGGCTGGGCCTAGACCTGTGATCCTCCTGCCTTGGTCTCCCAGAGTGCCCGGATCACAGGCATGTGCCACCTGGTGCCCAGCTGTCATTGTCATTTTAAGCACTAAAGTTATGTTCAGCATTTCTTTATATCTTCTATGTCTTTGCTGAGACTTTCAAATGTGTGCATAATTACTTTTTTCAAAAATGATAGCTGCTTTAAACATCTTTGTTGGGGGATTCTAACATCTCTGGCATTTTTGTGCTACCATCTATACATAGATTACTTTTTTAAAAAAAACTGAAGTTGCGGTTTTCTTGGTTTTTGGTATGATAATTAGCTACCTGGAATAAATACCCAATGAAGAGTGCTGCGATGTGGACATTTCAAGGTGCTGGATCTGACTTGACCCTTCGGGTTTGGGGTGGTCTTCCCTGACAGGGTCTCCGTGAGGGACGGGCCTGCTCTCGGTACCAGGAGGTGGAGGTAAAGGTCTAGGTTTTTTTCCTCATGGCTGCAGTGACACCCGAGGCAGACAGGTCTTCACCTTACTGCTGGGCGGAGTGGAACTCCCGCTGACCGCCAGAGTCCTTCGATACCAGCAGGGTCTCTCCTTGCCACCCCCATGTGGTGAGGGGTGGGGTGGCCTCCTGGCCACCAGGTGGTGTGACAGCCCTGGCTTTGCACACTCACCCCTGCAGGCTGTGGGGCTGTCACGTTGCTGCTCAGCGGGCTGGGGTGCAGACGCTCGAGTCCCCTTTCAGCTTCGGTCTGGGTAGGGTGGGGTCCCTGTAATTTCTGTGGACTTTGGCTGGGGTGGAGTGGGACTGTCTACCAGTTGCTCCATCTTGCTGGGTTGTCCTTTCCTGGCCCTGCTGGGGAGCAGAACCTTGCTGAGTCTCTGTTTGTCTTATACTCTTCGGCATTTCTGGGTGCCCAGCTTCTTCCGCACCAAGTCGGAGATGTACTAGGCCAACAGAAAACTCAGAGACCTGACTGTCCTGTCCCTCCCAGAGTCCTGGGTTTCTCTAGTGGTCTTGTTCACACATAATATCCAGGGTACAGTATTACAACAGATGAATAGGAAAAGATACATATTCTGTTTCCTCAGAAGTGAAAGTCAAGTCCCTGATATTTTATAATTCTATATTATTTAGGCTGTTCTAAATTTATGCCTTGATAGAATCCAAGATTTTTTGAATTAGAAGTGTAAAAAGCAGTATGACTCCAGAGTATCACATGAAAATTATTAGAACTAAGAGATCATCCAGGTGGCTAATTATAAAACTGATAAACTTCTATATGTAAGAAATAAACAGCATAATAAAGATATGACTCAAAATGGCAAAAATTCATAGAGAAATAAGAAGTAGTAAAGTTATAATACTGAACTAGAAAAAACATTCTCATAAAGATGCCAATCTCAAATAAACTAAGATTTCAATGCAACTGTGAAAAGGAAAAATTAAGGAATAGGCTTAGAAATTTGTCAAATGCCTTTGTAACAGCTGTTGAGAGAGAGGAACCTGTGGTTCTCTTTTACAGTAAGAAAGAATTTTATAGCAGGATAAATTTTCCAGGGGTTAAAACTTAAGTGATCTTAGCGGTGCTCACTTAGACTGTAATGTGATACACAAATCATCCAAGGGTCTTGTTAGACAGCAGATGAGGATTGGGAGGTCCCTGGTGAGGGGACCTGCTCAGGATTCTGCATTCTGACAAGCTTTTGGCACAAAACAATGTGGGCATATGCTCTGCACTGTGACACACCAACGGCCAAAGCCAAAGGATGGCTAAGGGGTCATTCATCTAGGAAGCACAGCTGACCTGCAGCATGGGGCTGTCACAGTGTGGCATGTGAGATGATGGGGCAGTAATAAACTGGAAGTTCTTCTAACTAGGGGCTGCTTATTGTCAGCTTACTATTATAAGTACTTACTATTATAAGTAAAGATGGGGAAAAGAGTTGTCAATGAAGATATAAATGGAGACAAAATTCTGAATCATAAAGCCATTTTGAGGTAGCTTTTTGCAGAAAACCACGAACAAAACAGAAAGTGGTGGCAATCCTGTTCTGTTGTCCAGTATGAGGAATTGTGGGAAAAATCATCTTCTTTGTTCAGTTTTCCGATACCATAGAAACGTATTTTGTGTAGTAATCTATAACAAGTAAGTCTTTCAAAATACCTAGACCTCTGTGTTTTATGGACTTTCACCATTACTCTTTGGAACATCTAGCTCACATAACAGGTTACTTGATTGATAACTAGACACTCAGTACAGTAAGTTACCAATACTGGTCCCTGCTGGACACACATGCTCTGTGATGTCAGAGAGGCAAGATAGCCTTAAACATTTTCTTTTTTTCTCCCCCCTCAAAAGTAAGACAATGTGAGGGCTGACTGTCCCTTTGGGGTCCCGTCTTCTCCTTCTGGCCCTCACACCAATGCCGTTTCTGGGGGTCTCAAGTTGCTTCACGTAACCCTTTCTTCCTCTTTGCCCGCTATGCATGGTACTTCCTGACCTGACATTCGATAGTTCGGTAACTCCTTGGGCTAAGTTTTGGTGTTTGCCATTATTTATGTCCTTCTGGAAGAGCGGTACCCCAGCTTTCTTCAGCTCAAGGGAAAAAACCCATTGTGTGGCAGTCACTTACAGTACTTTTTCTTGCTTCATTTTTCCTGATGTCTTCCCATGCCACACCAACAATCTTAACCTTGGGTCTACATATTGTGTCTCTGTCACCTCATCACTGTAGCATCACTGAGCAAGCACTGGGGAAGGTCTACTGTGTGACTGAACTCAACCTTGCAATACAAGGCACAGCACAATTTCCAAATGAGCAAAAGTATTTGTAATCACTTACTTTTTCTCTGAGTCTTTTGTACAAATTTTTCCACGACCTTTAGGCCTGTTTTTATTTTTCTCAATGTGTATCAATTACATTCCATGTCTAATTTGTATTCGGTAGCTAAAGAGTCACGTTTGGGCTATGACATCATTTCTTTTAGTTTCCAGGGCCCATCGTGATCTTACCACTTCATTTTGCTGGCTTTCCTTGCTGCATTCAGTCACATATTTTACAATCCTTGACAGCATAAAGCAATTTCAGTAGAAAACTTTCTTTTGTCCTCTGGTAAAGTATCCTTAGATGATTACTTCACTTACGTCTTAAGTTATATTCCCTTTTTCTGTTTTTGATACAAAAGTTTCCTTTATAAGATTTTTTTCCCAGGCTCATTCACTCTCCCATTTATATAGTTTTATCAGGGCCTTCCAAGGGCTCTAAATAACACTATGGCTGGGGGTGTAGCTCAGTGGTTAAATGTTTGCCTACCAAGTGCAAGGCCCTGGGTTTGACCCCCCAGGATGCTAACTAAAGCAATATAGATTCTCCTTGATTTCCTCCATGTTGGCCTGGGTGCTTTCTGATTTATCCCGTAAACACTTAGAGGTTTGATGCTGACGACACACATTCTCTGTGCCAGGTCCAGGGCAGGAGACTGAGGGGGAGGAGGCAGTGGAGCCTGGGTGTCCCAGCTGAGGGCCTGGGGGCTCTGTCTCTGTATTTCTTTCCAAATTGGTTGAGACTGTACCTGGGCCCACTTCACCGGACCGCAAGCTTAAGCTGTTTTATGCAGGGGAAGCCCTCAGACCTTGGAACATTTCCCTAATTCTGGGTGAATGAGCCTGCTTGGTGAAAAATCAGATTAAGTTCATGCTCTTCTTGTCACATGATTCAGAAGCTGCAGGACTGCAATGCTGATTTCTGGTTTGCATCTTTAGGTCCCACACTCTCCTGTCAGGAAACTGTTAGAGGGGCAGAAGGCGGCAAAGTGGGCAGAAAGTGAGTTTCAGAGTTTACGCTGCTGCCTCTGGTGAGGCGGCAGAAGGAGCTCTGTGTAACTTTGTGTTCTTCTGCAGCCTGGTTTAGACTCAGGCCCTAGGTTCTAACACCAGGGCGATTCTACCCTTCAGACACAGATCCTGCTCCAAACTGGAGACGCGAAGTGTGGGCTTCCCCACTGCATCCTGCTGGTTGACACTGTGAACTTAGAGCACAATTCAAGCTTTAGCACTGGTGTAGGTGTCCTTCTCCCTTTCACCCTTTGTTATGTTTTGCCTATCATTTGTTTAAGGAAAGCATAAACTGAAAACTCACTAGCTTGCCTAGAAAAATCCTTTGAGCGTCTGCTTTACGGCATTCGTTTCCTTAAATATGACATTTCTGCCTCACTAAGGTCGTGAGCAAATTCAAATACCTGATCACCTAATCCCATGTAACACCCAAGAAGACAAATGTTTAGACAGTTCATCTTCGTTCTGAATGACATTAAAATGAGGCGGATAAAGCAAATGGGGTCTATCAATGACTACCAAACAGGGGCTCTTCAACTTAGAGATTTTCAGCTTAGGAATTTCATAGTTGTCTGGTCTAAGCAAAAACCTATCAGATTCTGAGACTGAATGACAATAGCACTTTAGACACGTAAGAAAAGGACAAACAGTCTTCTGGAAGCCAGTAATTTGGTTAGAAGAGGGGGTGAAACATCAAAACCAGGCAAGTTCCTCTCCTCCCAACAAGCAAGTTCATCAAGTCATACAGAGTTACAAATCACAAAAACCCTGTGGGAGGAGGATCTCTCCTGCAGGCCCAAATGGGAGATGACAGGTAAAAGGAAGGAGATTCTCCTGGAGAGCTAAATTGGTTCACCTTCTGTTCTTTCAGGCAAGATGAAGCCAGTTCCCACCTTCCATGGAAAGCCCAGGTCAGGCAGGGTTGACATATGAAACTCAGTTGCACAGAGATAGGTGATTCCTGACTTCCGGGAAATTGGCTAAGAAGTAAGCAGCAACATGTCAGCCTTTCTAGGATTCGGGATATAGATACTGAGAAATAACAACTTGGAAAGAAAAGAAGGAGAAAGATAGATTCCTGGGAGCCAGGAAAGACCCGAAGGAAAAATCAGAGCCTGCAGGGAACCATTCAGACTGCTTCAAAGCTCAGTGACATCTAGGGATACCTGAGGATGTGACCCTACTTGTCTAGCACAGGCACACAGTGGGGTAAAGTCATGCAACCATGACTTGGCACAGGTAAACACACATGTGCTGGTTAGGGCACTACATAAGAATGTAAATGAGACACCAGCCCCTTCCTGTTAAGTCAGTGACACTTGCTGGTTGCAGGGAGGAGAACAAGAAGCCAGCCACTTCCTGTGAGCTGGTGCTACGTATGGACTGCAAGGAGGATAACCAGATGCCAGCCTCTCCTGGTGTGCGGGCTGGGAGATGAGAGCCAAGGTTCGCACCCCGAACCCCTGTGAGTAACTGACTGATCTGGAGAAACACAGGCTGAGATGACAGCTATTGAAGTAAAATACAACTTAATGCTTGCAGCGTTTAGTGTTTCATTGACTTTGCAGGCCTAAAGCCGGGGGTCTGATTGTCTATTTGGAGGATAACAATAAGCAGTATAGCATCTATGGGGTATCCTTCTGAAGGTGGTAGCCATTACTGATTCCCTATTATCTTGTTTTAAAGTCCTATGTCATTTTCATTGTTTGGTTTGGTTTGGTTTTATTCTGTTTTATCTTGTTTGATTTTGTTATATCTAATGGCATGGGCAGCTATTTCAAAGATAACAAAATATATTATGGTGGCTATTTTGGATTTATCTTGTTTTGAGGTCCTGTATTGCATTCACTGTTTTGTTTTTATTGGTTCTATTCTGTTCTGCTTTGTTTGATTTTCCTATGTCTGAGGGTGTGGGCAGATATTTTGAAGACAAGAAGAAACATTATGGTAACCATTGTTGATTTCCTATTATCTTGTTTTGAAACCCTGTATCACATGCACTGTTTTGCTTTGCTTGGTTTTATTCTAAGATAAAAATTTAAAATGAAAATGAATGTAAATGTGAGATAAAAACCTATATAAGAGTTATATAGTAAAGATGCATGCGACTACTGCTCTTGTGCTCTGGCTCTCTGCCATGTGCTGCCTGCTGTTGCTGCTGCTGTTTTACACAAGTGGGTTCTTTCATCTTGGGACCTCACCCATGAAACTCTTCCTTGGGTTCCCCCAAGCTGGCCAACTGGTGCAGTAGGTGGGACATTGAGGTGAGTGGTCCTGTGGTGGCTGTGGAAGCAGCACCGAAAGGCAAGGGAGAGTCCTGGGGAATGCTTGATAAGCAACCCCGGCCTCACCATGGCTACCTGTAGCTAGCTTCTTGGTAGGCTGCAAGGTCGTGGAGGACTATGAATCAGCCCTTTTGGAGCCCAGGATGTCTTGTAGGCTTTGGGAGCAGTAGACAGACAAATTCCTCCCCCTCACTGTGAAATGGTGGGGTGGGTGGCTTGGCTATTTTTCACTCTCCTCTATTGCATAAATCAAGAAGGAAATTGTCTTGTCCAGCAAGTAGCCCAGCTGCAGCAGATAGAGGAGGACCTTGGGCAATGGCTGGCTGCTGTGGAGCTCAGGTTGTGAGATGTGGGAAGCACCACCTCCTCCAGAAATGTCTCCAGAAGCCACCGTATTCCACATGAGGAGCTGCTGATGGCACAGATGAAGGACATGACCCCGGCGAGCGGGCCCACTGGTATGTCTGGGTCAGGGGCAGCCTCTAGTCCCCTTTACAGATCACCTGATCCATGATGCTGTGGATCACGGCCAGGCTGAGAGACATGGAAATAGAGTGCCAAGGCCCTTCTGCATGCACAAGAGGGTATGGCGGGCACTACGTCACAGTCCAGAAGGTCCAGGGACTTTGGCATTGGGCGCTTGCCCCCCCCCCCCGTACGATGTTTGTCTCCCTGGTTGCTGAATACATACTTGGTGGGGGGGTGCACATACTGACTGGCGCTCAGCCCAAGACCAGGCAGGAAGAATTCCAGTTGCAAATTCATGTAGTAAAGACCATAGAGTGAGGGCATCTATGCACACACGTGGGTTGTGAGCATGAAGCTGTACAGGCTCGAGGCCACAAGGAGATGGGACAGACTGTCTTGAAACTGGAAGAAGCATGGGTGATATTCCCTGCATGGAGCCTTTCAGTATGGCCCATGTAGAAGCCAGGTGGGTTGTGGCAAATGACTGTGAAGTTTCACCCGGGAGGGGAGACAGCGGATCTTCCAGATGCCGCCACAAGGATATCTGCATAGCCTAACTGTGTATCCCAGCCTGGTGGCCCATGACCTGGCCACCTGTGTTAATGCACACTCTGTGTCACTGTTTCACTGTACTGATGATTTGTGTTAACCTCTGATCGTCCTGCAGATTCAGAAGCTGCTGTGCATAGTCTGAAGGCAGCTTTGCTGGCATGGGGGCGAGCCATGCACAGAGACACAGTCTCTGGCCTGTCTGTCAAATTCTTGGGTGTTACATGGCTGGCTAAGACCAGACGCATGACAGTATGCAATTATAAGTATATGCGGGCTTGCTAGGTTTTTGGCAGACGTACCTCATCTGGCTACCCTGCTGTGCCCTTTGTACCAGATGACCAAAAGGGGCACAGCAGCTGTTGGACAGACACAGCAGAAGCTGCTTGCTGAGCAGATGCAGTGGAAGCTGCTTTTCAGGACTCAAAGGGGGCCGTTGCACAGGCATGAGCCCTACAAGTCTTTGACCCCACCCTACCATTTATTCTCACTGTCAGTGTGAATGACGATGGACTCAGCTGGGGCCTGTAGCAGAAACAAGGGAAGCAGAAGCACCCTGTTGGGTTTTGGTCACAGTTGTGGAAGGGAGCCGAGAGCCCACATGCCTTGATTGGGAAACAGCAGTGCCGTAAACTGCTCTGCATGCCTGTGAGAATCATGGGACAGACAGAGGGCTGGGTACACGCACGTACAACCTGTCCCAGGAGTGGGGTGGCACAGGCCCCCATTGTCAGTCACGCATGGGGAAATGTACTCTAACAGTAGGCCTGTTTCTTGGCTATGCTGTTGCCAGCTGAGCTCGCAACAGTTTTGGGACCCAAGATATACACAGTCCAGGAACCTGTCTGGAAGGACAAACTATAGGACACGATCTCTAGTCTTTGTACAAAAGGTAAAGAGAACCTCTAGTTGATACTGAATATACTAACGGGTCTAGTTGAGACTCAACATCTCAACAGACAGCAGTTGTGGTCTAGCTCAGTATGGAAGTACTCTGGTTTGGAACCAAAACAGGTGGGTCAAGCCAATGGGCAGAGTTGCAGACAGTGTCATTGCCTGTGATGCATGAAGAAGGTTCCCTACATGTGTACTTGGACAGATGGGTTTTAAGGGGGCTGATGCTCTGGCTGCCAGCTTGGGCAGCTCAGGAGTGACAGATAGGGCACTATGCTTCCTTGTGGGTGTACTGACCTATAGTGAGATGTATGACAGTGTGACCAAAAAGCTGACCATATAGGGTACCATGGTTCAGGACATAAGCCCCTCCTCTTGTCAGGAAATGACTAGGCAGATGCCTTGAGCAGGCACTGTGATGGTTGAGTGCTAGGCACAGTGTTCGACTAGGGATGGTGTCTGACCAGGACCAAGGACCACAGACCTAGCACTGCAAATTGAAGCCCTTGCTCAACATATGGCCCAGGTCTTGAATGTTACACATCAGGCACTGATATTGCTTATGGATGAAACAATTCAAATGAAAAAAGTGGTTTTGCAAAACCACATGGTTCTTTGATTTGTTAACTTCAGGGACCTGTGCCCTGTTACTTATAGAATGTTACATTTATATACCCCCCAGTCTTTGAATAGGTGAGATGTGGGGAAGCACTCAGACTGCTTCAAAGCTCAGAGGAATCTAAGGACACCAGAGGATGTGACCTCACTTGTGTAGTACAAGCACACAGTGGGACGCAGTTATGTAACCATGACTTAGCATGGATAAACATGTATGTGCTGGTAAATGTAAATGTGCGATAAAGAGCTGTATAAGAATTATACAATAAAGATCCAGGTGGCTCTTGCTCTTGCACTCTGGCTCTCTGCTCTGCAACATGCTGCCTGCTCTTGTTTTTTTTTTTTTTTTTTTTTTTTTTTTGCAGTACTGGGGATCGAACTCAGGACCTCGCGCTTGCCAGGCAGGTGCTTATGCCACTGAGCTAAATCCCCAGCCCTGCTGCCTGCTCTTGTTGCTGATGTCCTGCATGCGTGCATTCTTTCACCTGGGGACCTCGCATGCGGGAATCTCCCCAGGGCTCCCTGAGCCGGCCCACAGAGCCTACAGAGAAACTGAAGAGACAGACCACATTGCAGTAAAGGCAAAAGGCAACCTGCACTTTCTCTCCAGCTCCTGGGAAAAAGAAAGGAGGTCAGGGTCTATAGAGACATGATGAAAATGGGCAACTCCAGAAGCTTGCAGGGAGAAACATGCAAATGGAACAGAGTAGCAGATGCAAGTAAGTGACTCCGTCCCAAGCTACTGCTGTGTCCCTTTGACAGTGTGCTTCATCAGATGCCATTTTAGGGAAGGACAAGCTGAGCCTGGAATTCAGAGCTTCCTTGGGTTGGCTTCATCTCAGGGTCCCAGTGCTAAACTACCACAGTGACTGGGTGAGGGGCAATCACAGGAGATGTTCATGGTCAGCGTGCAGTAGTCAGGCTGGTGACAGACACCTAGAGTGTTATAAACTGAATGACTCAGGTCCCCAAACCACAATCTGATGTCAGGTTCAGCCTAAACTTTTGTAGATTTTATAATCCTAGAACCAGCATCACATCCTAATCCTATGGCCAGCTTGCTGGGATTATCCACCATGACTCTAGGCTCTGACTGCCTCCTCCGTCTACGAGCAAGAGTCAGGCTTTGAAGTGGGCGCCACAAAACTACTGATCCCAAAAGATAACCACAGGCTTAAAATTATACAGAAACTTCTTCATCATTTTTTTCTCCTTTTGTTTTGGTTATTTAAAAAATTTTTTTGGTTCATTTTGTTTTTATTTTCTAATTTTTTTGTTTCTTTCTGAGGATGAACACTGTTTGTAACTCTTTTGTTTTAGTTGTTTAATTCTTGTCTTCCCTCCTGTCTTTGCCCCCTGGTTTCCTGAAGCTTGAGTAATCTTTCTCTATCCTTCAGCCTTGCTTCTAATTTCTTTTTCTTCTTTTATTTCTCTATTTTTTCTTCTCTCTTTTAAATGTTCTGCCTTTAGGGTAAAATCACTCTATTGAGTGGATATTTACTGTACATAATTTCCTGATTTGTCTTGCATTTTGTTATATAACTATAAATCTTGTATCTACGGTTAAAGGTGGTAAATTATTATTTATCACAGTTTGTCTTTTTTTTTTTTTTTTGGTACTGGGGATTGAACTCACAACTGCACACTTGCAAGGCAGGCATTTATGCCGCTGAGCTAAATCCCCAGCCCCAGTTTGTGTCATTTTTTAGGCTGTGTTTGATGCTATTGTTATTGTTGATCGTGCTACTTTAACCAAAGTAACATAGGTTGCTGTGATCAACTGATATTCCCTTTATCCTAAAGCCTAGATTATCTGGGGGACATAAAAAATATTACAGGCCAGGACCAAAAAACTGGCTGCTAGGACAAAAAGGCTGTAATCTTTCATACCTAATACATAGGAGTGGGAGGGTCTTGGGACAGACTCAAAGACCAAGAGTCAGGTATGCCTGAAAGATACATCTGAAAAGTAGTCATTTCTTAAAGAGGTCTCAATATTAGTAATAAAGCTACCTACCTTATGGAATTTACACTATATACTTACTAAGGAAACAATCCAAGAGGAAGAGATAGCAATTATAAACACATATGCACCAAATACCAGCACAGCGAAGTATAGTCATACCTTGGTTAACAAACACTTCTGTTCTTAAACAAGTCAGCTCCCAAAAGGAAGTATTTGGTAAACTTTTGCTTCCATTTGTGAACTCCACATTGGGTGACAAACATGACCATGACATCTTTCCTTGCACTAACACCAATGTGGCCATCTTCCCCAGAATTATAGAATGAATTTAGTTTGTGAACTGAGGCATCACTGCATATCAAACAAAGACTAATATAGATGAAAAATCAGATAATGCAGTTGTAATGGGAGACCTCTATACTCCATTATCACAAATAGACAGATCAACTAGACAAAAAACATTAACAAAGAAATAGCAGACCTAAACGAAATCTTTGAACAGACAAACTTAGTAGGTAACTACGGTGCTCCATCCACCACCAACAGCATACATATTCTTCTTAGCCACACACAGGACATTCTCCATATTAGCTCATATAACATGTTTAAGTGAATGCAAAGGAACTAAAATTATCCCATGTATATTATCAGTTCATAGTGCAATGAAATTGGACATAAATAGAAAAAGAATCAACAAAACCTGCATAAACACATGGAATTAAAATAACATCCTCTTTAACACCTTTAGGTCACCAGTGAAATTAAAGAAGAAATTAAACAATAACGCCAATATGACACACTGGCACTTAAGGAAGGCAATGAAAGCAGTTCTACAAGGGAAATTTGTAGCAGTGACCCACATCAGAAAAACAGTGGGCTCAAATAAATAAGCTAATATGGAACCTCAAGCTTCTAGAAAAAGAAGAGCAAGACAAGCCCCAAAATTGTATGAGGATGGAAATTACTTTAAATATCAGAGCAGAAATTAATGTCATAGAGACTAAGCAAATAATGCAAAGAATCAATGAATTGAAAAGTTGGTTCTTTAAAATATTAAATAAAATATACAAATTTTTAGCCAACCTTATCAGAAAAAGGAAAGAAAAGACCCAAATCCATGCAATTAGGAATGAAACAGGTGAAATTACAACAGATCCTGCAGAAGTCCAGAAGATCACCAGTACTTATTTTAAGAACCTGAGCTCTGGTAAGATGGAAAACTAAAAAAATGAACAGATTCCTAAATACATATGAATTGCCAAAACTGAATCACGATGATATAAAAATTTCAAATAATTTAATATCAATCAATGAAATTGAAGAAGTAATAAAAATACCAAAAAATAAAAGTTCAGGTCCTGACAGGTTCATTGCTAAATTCTACAAGAACATTAGAGAAGATCTAATGCCACTACTCCTCAGACTCTTTAATGAAACTGAAAAGGAAGCAATACTCCCAAAGTCATTCTTGGAAGAAAGCATTACCCTGATACCTAAACCAGAGAAGGATCCAACTAAAAAAGAGAACTGCAAGCTATTCAATCTTCAGTAAGACACTGGCAAACATAATGCAGCAAACCTTCAAAAAGATTATACACCATGACCAAGAGAATTCAACCCAGGGATACAGGGATGGTTTAACACATGCAAATCAATAAATGCAATACACCACATTAACAGAACAAAGGATGAAATCCACATGATCATCTCAATAGATGCAGAAAAAACATTTGAAAAAGTCATGATAAAAACCCTACAGAAAATTGGAATCAATGGTCTTTATCTCAATCTGATAAAAGCCATGTAGGATAAACCAACAGTTAACATCATACTAAATTGTCAGAAACTGAAAACTTTCACTCTAAAATCAAGAACAAGACAAGAATTCCCATTATCACTGCTCGTATTGAATACAGTTCTGGAAAGATTAGCCACATCAACAAGACAAGAGAAAGAAATAAAAGGAATGAGGATAAAAAAGGAAGCAGTTAAATCATCATTATTTGTGGATGACATGACACTCTACATAGAATACCCCAAAAATTCCACCCTAGAATTGATAACCAAATTCAGGAGTGTAGCAGGATACAAAGTCAACACTCAAAAATTAATAGCATTCCTGTACACAAACAACAAACTCACTGAGAGAGAAATCAGGGAAACAACACCTTTCATAGCAGCATCAAGGAAAATGAAATACTCAGGAATCAATCTAACAAAGGAAGTAAAAGATCTTTACATTGAAAAATCCACAGTACTCTGAAAAAGGAGATCAAAGAAGATATCAGCAAATGTAAAGATAACTCCTGTTTGTGGACAGACAGAACCAATACAGTGAAAATGGCCATAATTCCAAAACTCTTATACAGATTTAATGCAATCCCAATCAAAATTCTAATAGCATACCTCTAGAACTAGAAAAAAATCCTAAAATTCATGTGGAACTAGAAGAGACCTAGAAGCAAAAGCAATTCTGTGCAACAGCTCTGAGACCTTGAGGCACCCAAGGCAAGGCAGACAAACAAGTTGTTAGGCAGAGGGATTTCAGCAATAACCTCCCAAGTGCATAAATAAATTTGCAGCAGTCGTTGGGCGGTTCTTTTTCACTCCCATCAGGAGAGGAGGCTCCACCTGACCTCAGCATTCTGCATTTTAACTTTTGTCTCCAGTTCTTCATCCTCTATTATCCTCCCACCAGGAAATTCAAGAGCTGCACTAAATGAGACAAACCAATAGTAAATGCTGGTGAGGTTGTAGGGGGAAAAAGAAACCTTTCTCCATTTTTGGTAGGAGTATAAACTGGTACAACCAATACAGAAACCAGTATGAAGATTCCTCAGAAAACTAAAACTGGAGGTTTCATTTGACCTTTCGACTCCTCTTTTAAGTATTCTCCCAAAAGAGTTAAAAGTATCACACAACAGTGATATATACGTGCCCTGACATTTACAGGAACACAATCTATAATAGCTAAATTTTGAAAACAGTTCAGATGCCCATCAATAAATGAATGGATAAAGAAAATGTAGTATTTCTATACAATGGAACACTACTCTGCCATAAATCATAAACTTGAGGCATTTCCAGGTAAATGGATCACCTGGAGACCTTAATTTTAAGCAAAATAAGTAAGATATACAAGTTCAAATATTGCATTTTATCTTATTTGAAAAATCCTAAGGGTAAACAAGGAGCGAGATGAAGGATAGACATTGGGAAGCAGGAAGATGTTCAAGTGGGAAGAGCAACAAGGGAAAGGAGAGAGGAAAAGGATGGAAGAAAAAAGATTATAAAAAGAAAAAAGAACAGAAAGAGAAAATGGAAACAAAGTTTTCTGCAAATGGGAAGGGGAAGAAGAGTTGAACAGAGGGGAGGGAAATGGGGAAACAAGAATTAAGCTATATTACGTAGAGGTACAAATTCCCTATGGTGAATATGAGCACTCTGGATGGCAAATATGTACTAACAAAAACAAATTGAGAGACAGAGAGAGAGCAAGAGACAGACAGTCGCTGTACATGATTTTAGCAGTGATCTGAGGGTTCTGAGTGTCCAGCTAGGCTGGTAGCAGCTGATTGTGCAAGTCCACAGAGCTCTAGAAAGTCACAGTTCATCCACCACCTAAACCTAGTAGACTAGGGGAAAGGATAGAACAAAAATTTGCAGTCAGATTTGTTTATTAGCATGCTGGTAACTGACTGGCCTGTTTTTTTTTTTTTTTTTTTCCATATCTGGCTCACTGGCTTATTTTTAAAAACAAATTTTCAGAGGATACTGACAGTTTGACCTATTCTGTGGTGATTCACATACCTGTATTTTGACCACATTCTTTTCTTGGTCATGCAAGAATGATTTCCGAGCCTCGAACTCCTTCTTAAGCAGAGGTCCTGAGCTGGTGGCTTGAAAGCGAAGAAGCATATCTTCAGAGGCAGACCACATCTTCTCCCGGATATACCGTACTGTGACGTCCTCAACAATGTCCTGCAAGAGAGACTCCTGACAGTCACATTTCATGCAGCAGGCGAAAGGAGCAGGCACACATCATCCATTCTGGAAGTTGTATCTGTTAGAAAACTGTATGGATAGCCTTTTTTTTTTCTTGGCTTAGAAACATTAAATCAGAGTTGAATGCTACGCTCTGCGCTCCTCAGGTTTTAGTGACACAATTCTGAACTTCCGAGTCTGGTTCTGCATGGCACAAGACGGGGGCTGAATGACCTCAGGGTTTGTAGACAGCGGTACTGCGTAGCTGATGATAGCGATAGCCAGGCACATAGGCCTGAGCTTCGCAGCATGCAAAAGGGATGAGAATGAAACTGTGAGAACACGTATTGCCTCCTCCCTCCCTGGGCTGCCGAGAGAAAAGCTGCAGCTCCTACTGAGGCTTGCCCTGCCCTGCTCTTCTCCAGGCTGCAGCAGGAGAAGGGCAGCAATGAGCTGGGGAAACTCCAAATGGGCAAAGACAAGAAAGAAAGGTGCCATAAAGGGGCAGGTGAAAAGGAAGAAAAGGGACCATGAGAAGTGTTCTGGGTGGGAGGAGCTGTGTTTGCTTTTACATTTGCTGCAGGACCCGAGCAAAGACTGGGCTCATCTCTACCATGGAAAGACAGACCAACACAATGGGAAACAAGTTGGTAAATGTGAGCCCTTAGTAGTGATATCATTCAAAAGTGCACAGAACTGGAAGAGAAGGCAGGTTCACATTCACAGGATGAATCACTAACTCCAGGCTTAGAAGAAATACTTTAAAACAACAATAAGGTAAGACCCCCACCACGTAACAACCCTCACACAGGGATACTCAGTGTGACAGAAAGGTATATCTTGGGGCATCTTTAGATGCCACACAAGCAATTTTTGATACCAAATTTTAACTCTGTAGTGCTGCTTCTTTAGATTTTGCTAACCTTTTCAATTGCAGCATATGATTTCTTAGTACTGTCCATAATCTCCCTCTCTCTCTCTCTCTCTCTCTCTCTCTCTCTCTCTCTCTCTCTCTCTAAATAGCACTAGCAATCCATTGCTCCAATAATGTTGGTCTAAAGATTTCACAATCTGAACATGTGGAACTAGTTAATAAGCTATATTCTTCACTTTGCTCTGGTCCTTTATAATTTTTGTCACTAAGCACTGTCAGATTCAGGCCTCAGTGAGTTTAGTACACAGTGCTCATGGCGGCCCCATACCTCTGAGGTGGCTGCTTTTCAATAATTCTATAAGTTGCGTATTTTTGTGTTCTAGTTTTCCTTCTCCAAGATAAAACACAATTGTTACCAGTATTGTCCCTTAAATGTTACACATTAAACATCAGCTTTTCTCTTAAACATTAGTCCTGGATCCCTCAGTTATTTTAACATTTTTTGGTTCCAACTTTTTGTCTTAGATTGAAAGCAATCTTGGTGAACATTCCTTTGATGGTATTTTCCCCTGGGAAGCACCAGTCACCTTCTACTGGACCTGTGTATCTGTGTTAAAATAAATCTACTTTAGAGCCACATCTTGTGTTACAAAGCCCTGGGCACACGATATACCCCAGAAACACTCGTGGCCATGTCAAAAACAATGTCAGAAGTGGAACTATGCAAAGGACCATAGGCTATATCTTGTGAGCACTGGGATAAACCTTAGTTCAGTGATGCATCTTGTACAAGCTGTAGAGTTAGTACAAGTTTCCATATCCATTCTGTGCCTCAGTTTCCTTGCCTAGAAAAGGTGAATGTGAATATTGGTTCTACCTCCTGTTGGAGCACGACTTAGGAGTCATACTGATGTGAAAGTGTATCAAAAAGTGAAATATTGTACAAGCGAAGAGACCTTACTGTGCCTGTGGCTTTGGAAGACTGTATTTATAGTCACCTGTTTGTATATACAAACAGATCTGTCAGGTTCAAAGGGCCACTGTGTGCTGTAACTTGTAACAGATATCTCGTTAAAGGGTTGAATCCGATTTCACATCCTTCTGATTTCACTATTGTTTCTTCATGGTCTCTGACCAACTTGCCACAAAAACCAAAAGCCTCCCAAGGAAGGCCACTCTGGGACTATTCACCTTACCATCTGCTTACTGCTAGGTCCTCTATTGTTTTAGAAAGTTTCTGTGAAGCATCTAGTTTCTTATTTTCATGTTTTAAGAAAATAAATCCCTACTTTTTCTTAGCGCTTTGCTCTTACGCTGATCTTTATAAATTTTCAGCCTTGAATTCATCTACATATAAAAACTAGATATTTGAGAAGGAATTCAGAAGAAGATGGACAAAGCAGATGGGGAAAAACAAACACGTATGTTCAAACTTAGGCCAGTGCTGTATACAATGAGAAAATGTAATGTATACAATGAGAACAAGTGATCCTGACACAAATGCTTCTAAATGGGTTTCTTCTTGTATTTAACATATTAGATGCCCTAACTGACAACAGTAGTGACAAATACCTCACACATTTTTTCTTTTTGAGGCAGGGTCTCATTACATAGATCAGGCTGGCCTTGAACTCACTATGTAGCCCAGGCTGGCTTCAAACTCATGGTAAGTCTCCTGTTTACAGGTGTGTGCTGCCACATATTCTAATTAAAGCACGCTGCTTTTCTGCTAACAGAACCTCATTTAAGTATTATTTATATAGAGCTTTGGTTAACAGAGATGAGAGGAAGTGGATAAATTGCTTTTGATAAGCAAAATTTGGAAGGTCAAAAATTTCAAATATGGGTCAAAAATTTGTTAAAAGGGATCTTCAGAGATT
Source organism: Dolichotis patagonum (assembly GCA_004027295.1). NCBI lineage: Eukaryota > Metazoa > Chordata > Mammalia > Rodentia > Caviidae > Dolichotis > Dolichotis patagonum. The sequence goes on from PVJX010002257.1 coordinate 124,354, forward strand.
AAACAAAAATTCTTACCTGCTGTGCCATATTTAATTTTTGGTTGATAAAATATATGGATATGACTAATTTTTAGCTCAATTAATCAAAAGTCATGTATAAAATAAACACATTGTAATGTTTTCACTTACATCTGGCCATACCACATCCCCAAATCTCAAAATTTATATTAAACACTGAAAAAATGCTAAGATCACTGTTATGGTCTTTGTCTAGATGTCCTCCCAAAGTCTCATGAGGTCTTAGGTTGGGCTCTTTCAGATCCATAGATGGCTGGATCTAGAGTGTGATGTTGGGATTAAGGATGTCTGATTACTAAATTAGTCCACTGATTTGTATGGTACTCACCCTAAGCTGGGAAGCCTGTATAGAATATAAAAGGGGCAAACTAGTAGTTTGCTACCTTCCGCCTTCTCTCTGCTATGAGCTATTTCTCCTTCGTGTTTCCCCTCTGCCATGCCACCATGCCTTAGAACCAGCCAACTACGGACTGAAACTTCTACAAACTGTGAATCAAAATAAACCTTGGGTGTCAAATGTTTTGTCTCAGGGATGAGAGAAAAGTAAGACAGATTTTGGTACTGTCAGTAGGTTTGTTGCTGTGACTATACTTGAACATGTGGTTCAGGACATTTGGAGCTGGCTTATGGGAAGGGGAAGAATTACGAAAAGTTTGGTGATGCCAGCTGAAAAAGTAAAGCTGGAATACCTTAAATGTTACTTGAAGAGAGATTCTGGTCAGAGCTCAGAAGACCAGAATGCTGACAGAAATACTCCTGAGGTTCAGGAGGTTCCTGCTGGGAAGAAGGATAGCACTGGCTGTTGGTCTCCAGAAGATGAGGGTTATGGTTTGGCAGAAAGTGTGTCTGCATTTTGCTCATGTCTAGAAACTTTGCTTGAGACTGAGATTAAGGTGGGCAGACTAATGATTCTGGCAGAAGAAACTTCAAGGCAGTTTAATGTTGAGACAGTGGCATGGCTACTATTGGGGCTTCTAGTTGGATCTATGTTGAGAAGCAAGAGCAAAGAGACCAGCAGAATGATTCGAAATGTTTTGAGTTTTGCCAGAAAGGAAGCTCCAGTAAAGTTGCAGCATGCAAAGATGAAACAGGGGAGAAAAGAGAAGTTGGTTGCTAAAAAGACTAGCAAGAAAAAGCCAAATATGTCAGGAGAAGACAACAGAAAGAACCAGCAAGACTCCGGCCTTTATAACCTCAGAGTCACAAAGTTGAACTGCTTTGAGAAGAAAGTCCCAGAGCACCATGTTCCAAAATGGTAGCAGTCTAGACAATTTGTTCCTCGGGAGTGGGTTCAGCGTACTTAATGATTCAGGCATTTGACCCCTCTGCCAAGAGAGAAGGAAGCCTGGCTACTACTTCAGCTGGCAGCAGACCTTGGCATCATCCATGCAGTGCTGGCTTTAGGTGCATGTAGAATGCAAGAGTTGTGGGGTTAGGAAAACTTCCACCCAGATTTCAGAAGGTGGCCTGGGTGACCAGGCAGTATGCCCAAGGGGCATGATGTGAAGCTGTGAGTGCTAAACACAAGGTTCAGGGGTTTTTAAAACTTTCTTTCCCCTCATCTTTACATCGCATGCTTGCAGATCAGCACCTACCTCAATTTCTTTTCCCGTGAGCCATGACTCCTTAGGTGCCCATGACTCAGGCATGACCCAAGAACCCTCTTTCGAATCAATGTTGTAATAGTAGTCATATTTGTCCCGCAGGTTGAGTTTGAGCCAGGAACCTTCTGTAGTCACTAAAGAGGAAGAGTTTGTTAAGTTCTACAAAGAAACACAAAACCATTACACATTAGTATAGTTTCTTCAATGTGAAAATAACCTAATGAATATGTTTTTAGCCAGGCACTCAAAGTCCAAGTTAAAGTCATCAAAATGGAATGAATTCCATGTACTTAATAAGGCGCTCTAAGCCAAAGAAAAGGAGGAGAAACAAATGTCTAATACTGGCTCTGGCTCTCAAGTGTTTCATGAGGGTGCGGGGAACCAAAATGGTCAAAGAGAAGGGAAGGCAACAAAGGAGGTAGATGTGCCAGGTAGATGCAACCACACCCCTGTAGACAGAGGGCGCCAGTGAGCAAGATTTGCTTCACTCATGAAGAAGTCCACCAATTTCTCCCATGGGGTGCATATTTAAGGGGTGATCCAGTGACACCCATTTCAGCGAATCATCTTTGGAGACAATTTTATTTGACTTAAAAATGGTAAATATACATAAGAAAGTTCAACTTTTCTTGTCTAAACACAAAAGTGTCGCTGCCCAGGAAGAAAAATGGGTCTCTTTTCAAAGGATCAGTCAGCTCTTCACCCATTCTGGCTTCTTTTGTTTAGCATATGGTTTTCAAAGTTCATCCACAATGTAGCATGTATCAGTTCTTCATCCTTTGTGGCCAATAATACTCTATTGTATGGATATATCATATTTCATTTTCTATACTTATTTAACATTTGTTTCACAAAGGACTAAATGACAAAAATTATCAGTGTAAAATATGTTTATATTGGGGATCATAAGACTAACCCATTTTAGTCAAAATATCCTTAAATCATGTATTTTCTCAGTTCTGTGATGCTACCAGTGACCCATGCAGTACCACCAAGCTAATCATAGCTTTCTAAAAAAAGAAAGAAAGAAAACAGCATGGGAAAAGAAATATCTAAAACTCTTGTTACAGATGATACAAAGCATTTTGGAAACATTCTTTTGGAAATACTGCTTTTTAAAATACTAAAATACAACACAGTGGAAGCCAATATTTTAAATATTTTTAGTTCATGCTTGGTAATGACAACTTACCTCTTTTAGATTTTCTTTCTTTTGCTTTCATCAGCGCCTTGTAATACCTGTCAGCACATTCAGAGATAACATCTTGTGCATTAGAAGGCGACGACTGCAGTGCGGGCAAAATACCATCTGATTTCTGTTCCTCCAAACACCGATTGACATCAATGACCAGCATAGCCCCTGGGAAGTGAAAACATTTTCTGTTAGTGGTTATCTGTTTACTCCAAAGGCAAACAAAAATATAATGTATTTAGAAATGCATTAGTAGTAAACCTTTTGACCCTGTGAGAGTATGTACCACTAATGCCTGAGCCAATCAGCAACTCACCTCCAGTTTAGGCTGTAAGAAGAACAGGTTTCTATATGAGCGTGTTACAATAAAAACTGTGGGCTGGGGGTGTGGCTTGGTGATAGAGCACCTGCCTAGTACGCGTGAGTCCCTGGGTTTGATCCCTAGTACCACAGGAAAGAAAAGACAAGAAAACAAACAAACAAACAAAAGAAAGAAAACTAGTGAAAAACATTCAACGATACTTCCGGGATTATCTTATACAGTATCGAGGTACTAGGCTTTTCCTGTTATATTAAACTAAGAGATTGGGTGATTATCTGAGATTATCTGAGAACTAGTTTATTAAGGAATTTATTTTAGAATAGGTAAAATTTTATTTAACCTATGGTGATTCTAATCTTTACTGTGCTACTATATTTGCAAGGGTGTCATACACAACCTAAGCAAACAATCTAGAAAGACACAGCTAGTCAATATGTACCATAGAGTCTGGAAACTTAATTCCATAATGGTTTAGACCAAAGAAGTATTTTATACAATTTCAAGCCAATTCCCAACTCTCCTCATAAATAACATTAACCTCTTTGTGTAATAAAAGTTGACACAATTAATTTTTTTATTATTATCCATTGTAGTTTCAGGTAAGAATATTTTTGCCTTATCAATGGAACTACTGTTTAAACATCTGGGAGAAGATGGGATAAAATATTTCCCAAAATGAAAAAAAAGATTTTGATGGAAAGACAGGAGAGAGATTGACTTTTCCCCTTGTTTTCTGATACAGAGGTTAAACTCTAGGAAATGCAGAAGATGCACTGTCATGAGATTATCTTTACATGTACGTAGAGCTTTGAGCTGATGCTGTAAGAGGAAGAGCTGACTTTCGACAGATTGAAGTTGAAGTCGGGTACGCTGGCGGATCACACAGAGGTGAAAGAGAATTTAGTGGACTCTGCTGGCTGCAGGGCTCCAGGTCCAGCAGTGCGCCTTGTGCCTGCGGAGGTGCATGGCAGTCAGGAGACTCCCCCTTCCTTTGCTCCACGAGAGCTTTGCAGGATGGAGAAAAATGAAGAGCTGACATTTAGAAGTCTGTGGTCCAAGGGAAGCAGAAGGAACAAGGTCAAAGAGAAAATCCAAGAGGAACATATGATTATTTCACCAATGAGCTCAACAGAATGCAATGTTCCCTAAAAGTCAATATCCCACCTGCACACATCCTTTGTGTACGACTGTTCTCTGTCACTGAGTGAGGACGTCAGTTTCCAGTTCGGCTCTCATCTCAACAGTGCTGTTTTTCCATGAAAATCTAAAGGTGCCGCTGAGAAAACCCTAGCAGAACAGACTCTGCTGCTCCTTTTACTCACAGTCTATGCTTCACATTTGCTGAGTGCTGCCCAGAGTCTTCGTGTCATTAAAATTGTACTGTGCAGTGGACAGTGACACCTTTAGGGACGGGGAGTGGCTGAGCAGACCACTCGTCTGTTTTTCTACTTCCCTTGTTCCTCCACCACCAGCTGCCACTGCTCACCGGTGGGGCTGCCCACAGACGCCTAAACACTCTCGCCGGTAATCTGTGGCTTTTGCTGCACTAGATGTCAGGAAGAGAATCACTCACTAACATTAGAGCCATGCTTATGAAAAGAATAAATGGCTCTAGGTGTTTGTCCCAAGGTCCCTTGAGAGGAAAGCAGCGTGGCTCCAATGTGCATGCTGGAAGGAGGTGTCTGTGTTGATCAGTCCATTACTCTGCTGCTGTGGGCAAGACCCTGCGTGGAGGATGTCAAAACAAATGACCTGCAAAAGGTCAAGTGTGTCCCTGAGAGGAACAAAATGGGAGACCTCGTACAGCGCTCCTAAAGAGATCCAAAAAGCCTGTTTTGGTATCGTAAGCCCTATACATTCTCCTTGGGAAGAAAGGCATCCCCAAGTAGGGCCCCTCAATAGACAGGGTATAAAAAACATGTCTAAAGCACAGATCTATCTAGATGCATAAGCAGATATACAATACATCTGTGGCATTTACATTATGCTTTGAGAAGAGATTAGGGGAAACATTTAAAAAGATTTCTTAGCATGTAATCACGAGAACAGATTGAGAAATACTGCTCTATGGGGTCAAATGATGAGGCAAACCTACTTGAAGCAAGCAAGACACCCCAGTGTAAACGAACACTGAGCCAAGATGAAGGAGATTGGAGTTACTCTGCCCTTTTAAACCCTGCCTGTGGTGAAATATATGGGCCAGTGCATTTCCTTTTATCAAATTATCTGGATGCCTGCAACATGTGACCAGGGTCTCTGTTTCAAGCTTTCATGCAAAAAGATGAAGCATGCTTTTAAAAGTAAGATTATGTTTCTGTTGAAAACCCCAAATTCCCATTGCAACATCTGAATATAGATAGTTTTAACCTCAAAAAAATGTTGTTGCTGCTCTATGTTGTAGAAGAAAGCACAGTATCTCTTGCAAGGGATAAGACAGAGGGAGGAGATAGGATTTCAGAGGTACAAGCCTAAAAGTACACAAAATCATTTGTATCTGAGAAACCTTCTTAGCTTTAGAGTCAGTAGAACCATGAGTCTCAATGTGAAAAACAGAATCGACATTTGCAGGCCCAATGTGAGCACAATAATGAATAAAAAGGATAAAATAACTTCTGAATTGGTTTGATCTCCAAGAAAAAAGGCATAATCATTTTAGGCTATTTGAATGTCTATATTACAAATGAATTTTCTAAAAGTGCCTCTGCAGACGATGGCTGCTTTTGATTTTATATGTAAAGTTAAACCTCCTATATACCCATTTCAACTGAATGATTTGTACATGTAAATTTAAATCTCTTATGTACACACCCCAACCGTATTACTCCTTTCTCTTAAACATTATAATGCTGAAAAGGAAAGACTTTAAAGTTCCTCAGGGTATAAAAGTTCAGGTTAGATAAATCCATATACTTTTCCAAGCTCAGGAAATAAAAGCCAGATGTTCCATAGATTCTTCCAAAACTTGAAAGCACATCTGTGCAGTAAGACTAAGCCCTCTAAGTGCTCTAGGCCTTCACACAGCACGGGCTACCCAATACCAGGAATGGCGGGTAATGGGCTGTGTACTTATAGGAGTCTCATTTTAATTCACAGAGGGTTCATCCGTGGAGACTTAGTACGTAATTCAAATCAGAAGCTATTTCAGGTTACCATGTGAAGTTTCTAACTCTGCTCCTTGAAATGAGAGGTTTTCTAAGATAACATTAAACCAATGAGAGGATTCTTTGAGTTGCTGTCTGTCTGTTCCAATTATGCATTCTGGAACTGGGGAAGTAACCCAGGATGGATTTGGGAACCCACTGGGCCCACTATGTGATGGACCTGCACTTAAACTACACTATTCACCTGACTTCCAAGAGCCCCAGTTCTCACTGGAGGGCCGCAGTGACATTCTGGGCACTTGGAATTAGCGTTAGTTGAGAGCCAGTGTCCAGTGGTCCTGGAAAGGTCTGATCATGCTCTCTCTCTCTCTCGCACAGCCACCCAGGAAGAGGATCCAGGAAGAGGACCCAGGAAAAGGACCTAAGTCCTTTTGGAGGAAGACTGACAGATTCACAGCGTGACTTTTCGGCAGTGTAGTGGAATCCTTTCCCACGGGAACTTGGCCTCCCCTTCCTTCAAAGGGCTCAGGCATGGCACACTAGCTCCAGGTTGGGAATTGAGGGACCCTGACTTTTTATCATACAAGTTAGACTTCTCTGTACCTGACCTAAATCCTGACCACTTGCACATAATAAGAGCATAACAAATACTAGCGGGTTTCTCTTCTACAAACACCATGATCAGTTAGCCAGCTTTACAGTGTCTGTCCTAGTCACAGCTTGGACTGCGTTTCAGGATCCGTGCCCACGGGACTACATGTGAACACCTGGCTTTCCCAGTCTGCCCAACATATTTCTGGACTCCTGGCCTCCACGATCTTGTGAGCCAATGCCTTAAAGTAACTATCTATGTACACTCTCCCCTTTGCTTCCCTCTCTGTTAGTCTGTTTCTCTGAGAACCCCAAGTAACAGACAGGCATGGAAAAGAGAACAGGTATTCAATAAGCAGAAATGCACTGGTTTTCTAGGGATCAAGAGAAAGAAAAGTACTTGATTCAATTATAAAGATGGAGAGCTTGTGGACCGTTTTTCACTTTCTGGATTTTTTCCAACAACACTGTTGAATTTTGTTGGAGCTGCCACTGAATCAGTGAAAAGTGGCCAACCACTGGGACATATTTTTAGATAAATATGCATCCAATAACAAACCTGTTTGGAAAGCCCAGACCTTTCCAGAAGGGAACAGTACAGGTTTCAGGCCCATATCTAAATACAAGGCAGGCGAGTCTGGCAAGCAGAAGGAGGCAGGTACTCACACTGCTTTGCTCTCTCCTCGTCCAGGTTGGCCTCGTTGATGGCTTGCTGTATCTCATCCTGCCACAGGACTTTAGAGACGCTCTCGGCATCCTGGGAACAATGTCACGGAATCATGAGATGATGGCACAGAATCCACAACTGCTTTTCAGGAGCTCATTTACTATAATTTCCACAAATCCTTCCCTAGAAATGATGGCAACTGCCATAGGCAGCACACACTGCTAATGACTGACGCCCCCATTTGTCCACTCCTCCCTCTCCCGCCACCCTGATCCAGTCCACCATCAGCTCTCTGACAGCAGCACTGGTCCGTTTGCCTTTGTTGCTTCTGAGGACACTTTGTACTGGGCCACACACCGGGCTCTCCAGAGAACCACACGATCTCTCTTCAAAAAGGACACCTTGTTACACCCCTCCTCTGTGCAACCCCGTACCACAGCCTGTGCCCCACAGTTAGGAGACATGCACAGTTCCTGGAGCACGTGGCTTAGATGACCCAGCCCTGTGTACTCCGCACCTGCCAGCTCCCTGGTCCTGTCCCGGGACTCACGAGTTTCCTTCAGAACACACCACCTACTATCTTTTCCCAGCATGCAGATTTCAGCTCAAATGCTGTCTCCTCCAACACACTTCCCTGGCTACCTATTCAAGTATTCTTCCCCTTAGCATTTGTTTTTTATTTTTTTGTCTTTTGGTACTGGGAATTGAACTCATGACCTCACGTTTGCCAAGTAGCTGCTGTGTCACTGAGCTACCCCCTAGGCCTAGCATTTGTGTTTGTGTGCATTGTGATATGTAGTAATCACATGTATCTTAGGGAACTGGTGCATAGACGTGTCTCATCTTGATCATTTTCATTTATACTTCCTTTTCTTCCCACTCCATGTCCTCCATCCTTTGTTATCCTCCCTGTCTATACACTCCTCCTCCCTGTTCCCTATCATCTGGTTTTTTTTTTTTTTTTGGTCTTTTTGAGACAGGGTCTCATTATGCAATTCAGGCTGGCCTCAAACTCATAATAACCCTCTTGCCTCTGCCTCCTGAGTTCTGAGACTATAGGTCTGAGCCATCTCCCTAACAACTGTTTGGGAGTTGCGTCTAGCTCCCTAACAACTGTTTTTTAAAACTTTGTTCCTGAGACAAGAGACAAGATGGTGGAATGGTAAGTAGCAGGAGAGAGACACTCTCTGAGACAGCTCAAATGCCACAAAAAAACACCCTGGAGACACCCAAACAGAGAGAGAGAGACTCTCACAACCCAGAAAGAAACTAAAGCGCAAAAACCCGCTCGAATATGAGGTCCTGGGGCTACTATTAGTGAAGATAAGATCAGCGAGCACACCGCCCTCCTCGAGACGCCTGAATTCCTGCCCGACCTGAACAAGCGATCTGCGCCGAAGCGACTGGCTTGAGCCGCCGGAGCATGGAGCTGAACAGCCCTGTGTGCAGCTCGCCGGGACCGGCACAGCACACAACCCACCCAGAGGCACCGTGAATTCCCACTGCAGCCACGCTGAAGTCGGAGGTTGGGCAGTCCAGCAGTTCTCGGGGACACGGTGAGTGATGGGAATAAGACCCTCCCATGGGAAAGGGGAAACCGACTGGACGACATGTTGGATTTGGGCAGGACAGCCCTAACTCCATAAGGAAGTGGCTTTAGCTGGTTACTCCCCTCGCCGAGCGGATTGGTGGAATCTGCTTGGACTAGGCCACGCCCCTGGCGGGGACCTAGTTACTTCCCTGAGATCAGTGCACACTGATGCAGTGAAGGCCTGCAAAGGTTGACTGGCCCAGAAGGGAGGAGCTAGTGTACACTGCCCGTGGGTGAACTCTAAGCTCTGATAACCTATTGAAGAGGGCTTAAGCTCCTAGCCTGCACCCTCTAGAGGAGCCTTAACCAACAAGAAAAGGGTCTGGGAATTACACTGTACACCTGTATGCAAGGAACCAAAAACATGACAAAAGGGAGAAATAAGAAAACACTCCCAGCCCCCAACCCTGACAACATTGATCCAGGAGAGGTAAATACAAAAGAGACTGAGGGCAGCAAAAATGCAACATCAAACACAGCGTTAGCAGACATAAAGAGATATCTTCAAGACCTCGTAAGTGGGACCAAAACTGAAATATTAATTCAAATTAAACAAGAGATAAGTAGATTAATAAAAGAAGGGCTGGGTACCTCTCAAGAAGACACAGACAGAACAATAGAGGAACACAAATGGAGAGAAAAATTTAATGAAGAATTCAGAAAAAACCTAGAATTTATGAAGCAGATTCAAAGGGATTATCAGGAAACTAAAGACTCAATAGAAAGCTGGCAAAACTGCTTGAAAGAAACCAAAGATAGACTATCAAAAATTGAACACAGGCTTGCAATGTGGGGTCATGAAAGGGAAGATCTC
>PVJX010002258.1:0-134129 GCA_004027295.1 Dolichotis patagonum
CTCAACCAAAAGACACACTGGATTAGTGGATAAAGAAGCAAAACCTTGTATTGCATGCTGTATACAAGAAGTACATTTAACTCCAAAACTCATTGATGAAAAATCAAAGGATGGAACATAATATTCCACAGAATGGAAACCCAAGGAAAAGCTATACTATATGTAAAACAATGGATTTTATGCTAAAACTGATTCCATGAGGCAAAGATAAAAAAAAAAAATCATTAAAAGTCTCTTAGAACCGGCAAGATGCATAGCCAGCCTAACCTCTCCGTGACCAAATTCAGTCGTGTAGCAGGGCACAAAATCAACACACATGAATCAATGTTCATGTACACTAATAATGTACACTAATAATGTGTTCCTGTACACTAATAATGAACCCAATATAAAAGAAATTAGGAAAACATTTCATTCATTATACTTCAAGAAAAATTAAATATTTAGGACTTAACTAAGAAAGCTAATGTATAAAGAAGTTTGGCTTTGACATAGGAACAACAAATTATTATAAAAGCATGTTTTTCCTCTCCTATGATCATGTAGTTTGTGTTTTATTTGATGCAAAGTTTTAGTCATGTTATTGTTCTGATTCACTTATTCACTGATTCACTTATATTTTATTAGGCTATCATTTTTGTACTGCATTTTACATTAAGAGACATAAGTGATTGTTTAAGCTAAGTATTTCATTTTAGTATACAAAAATTGTGTCCTGCTATGCTAACATATGACTTACAGGCAAAATTAGCTATTAAGAATATTAAAATTTAACTAATAGATTTCATTATTATTCCATGATTCTAGAATTCACCTCTCTGGCCCTCCTATAACTTAATGAGATGAATTTCATAGAGGAGGGAAAAATATTCCCAGGGATGTGGGACTTAATAGGTTCCATTTTTAACTATAGAGCACAAATAGAATTGGAAAAATGGAAATAGAATTGCAGATACATTGAATGGATGATATTGTACATGTGGTATGCGAGGGCCTTAAGATGCTTATTGTGTGAGTTGGAGTAGATAACAAATTTGAATGAAATAAATTGTGCCACAAAGACAGGATAGTCCAAAACTGCACTCCTTGTTTATACAGAGTATATTTTTTAAAAAAACAATCATATAATTCCATCTTTGGGGATTGAATTTGTGAAAATAAAAGACTAAATAAACATAAATGCTGTTACAATTAAAATCTTTAATGACAAGTCCATCCTTAATATCTGGAGGTACTAAATTAGAAATGTAAATAAAGGCCAACACATCATTTGAGACGTGATACATCAAGCTAATAAATTCAAATAATATATGTTCTGTTCTCTTCCTTTGGTACAAATAACTTTATGATAAAAAAATAAAAATGCATATATAAATATTATTTATTTTTCGAAGTGAATAAAATATCAGAGGCAATAAAATTCAATCACCATTGGATGCATGCAGATAATCTATCAGTGAGCTAGTGATGTACAAAAATAGACATATAATTCATTAATAAATGCAGATTTTTCCTAAAATTAATTGCATGTCATTATTTTAGTAAAATCACTCATCTTGTATAAGATTTTTAAGCTATTTAAACTACTCTGAAAGGAATGAGAGGATATTGTTTTTCTTATGCACTTTCATTTTCCAGTTAAAATATACTGCTAAAATATAAAAACTGATATATTAATAAAATTTGTATACAAATATTTTAAATGAACCACAAATTTAACTTTAATTTAGTCATTTTAAGTTGCATACATTCTTGTTTTTCTTAAATATTAGGTTATTAACTTATCTAAAATTATTATTGTTATGATTTCTATTATTTCAATAACGTTTATTTTTATGGAGTATTTTTTAAGTTTTTTCCTATTAAATTTTTGAATGCTGGATTTCATGAAGAATATAATAAATAGCAGTATGTTTCTAGTTGATTTAAAAATTAATTCTTTCTCCAATCAAGATTTTTTCCAGTTTACTTCATTCAAAATAATGTCTTGGAATTCCCTTCACTTGGCTACAAATAACACTTTTATTTTTGCCATTACTATTTTTTGCCAGGTACTATTTTGATTCCACATTTTGCTTATTGTGAATAATACTGCAATAAACATAGTGTTACAGGTGTCTCTTTGCCATACCAATTTAATTTCCTTTAGATATATATATGAAGGTGGGATTTTTGGATCACAAGGTAGCACCATTTTTATGTTTTGAAGAATGTCCATCCTGTTTCTATAAAAGCTGTAGCAGTTTACCAGGAAAAGGAAAATTTTCCTATCTCCATAATTTTGCTAGTATTTGTTATGTTCTGTCTTTTCAACAGGATCCATACTAATATGAGATATTTCACCATGGTTCTGATTTGCATTTCCTTAATAGCTGAACATTGAGTTAGCCATTAATTTTCTTCTTTTGAGAAGTGCCATCATACATGAAATAAGTCAGACACAGAAAGACAAATATGTTCTCTGTCATACAAAGAAGTTGAAATAATGTCAACCTGAATGTTTAATAGTGATTTTTGGAGAGCCAGAAGTGAGGGACTGTGAGTATAGGAAGTTTAGACAGTGGATACCAAAATATAGGAATAATTTCTGCAGCATGGTGGCAAAGATATAGTTGAAAACAACCTGTACCACATTTTAAGAAGATCCAGCAGAGATTAAAAGCCCCAAATATAAGTAACGAAAAGGAGATGAAAATTGCTGACTATCTTGACTTCAGATATATATGAAGACAGTGTTGACTGTATCAGGTGATGAGGTATCACACTATAACCCTTTACCATGTATCATTATTACACACTAATAAAAACCAAAGTAAAAAATGTAAAAGCCTTTATCATGACTTTAAAGCCAAAATAAACATTAATTGTACATTATTTCTTTTCAAATATTTATTATCCTACTGTTTTATCTTTTTCCTGATCCACCTATATTTTATTAGCATACTGTTTTTGTAATGTGCTTTACATTGTTTCTATTTAGAGCTACCATTTTAAAATATTTTTAATCCTTTTAAAAGTTAACTAGCCAATCTTAAGTAAGTTTAAGATGGAAAATGTTTGCTGCCACAATTAACAATAGGCCATGATTCTATTACAAAATGATCTACCACAAATTCAAAACTAGTTTTCTTCTAAAAAAAATCATCATTAATCCTTTATGACTTACTGTTACTGTTTTTGACTTGTGTTTGAGGGTGATTTTAGTCATGTTTAACATGAATTTCATCAAGATCTTTCATTGTGGGGTAGATGAGGAAAGATTTGTAAGGGAGGTTTGCAGTGTTTTAAATAACGCCACTATAATAGATACACTGAGGCTGCATCTAATAGTCACACATTCACACTGTGCATCATATGTGGCACAAAAAATCATCTAGATGTGGACTATAAAATGACTTGTATGTGTGCTTTCTTTAAAGACACATTCATGACACTTTTGCAATTGTGTCCTTACGAATCTTTTAAATCAATGTATAGAAGTGAAAAACAATTTTGTTCTTAGTAATTCAATTAAACGGAAGGAAATTCTTGGGGGACAGTTGAAATATTTACTACTCTCAGTTTTTTTCTATGGTTTTAATACAAGATTAAATGTTAATCTTTTAAAACATTTTTGTCACTGACACAATCAAATCATACTAAGTAATATTTACTTGGATAACTATTTTATCAGCCATTAACTAATAATCTCATTTTCAATTCTTAATCCTGCAAATTATTTGTTTCACTGTATCTATAGTTCATTACATGGTCAGCCTACTAAAATGAAGATTTGGAGGCAAAATGACTTCTCTTTATAACTGGTCACATGGTAGGAAATCCAACCAGCAAAGAAATTACTTTCAAAGAATAATTAGAGAAGGAGCCACAGGACCTGGGTGTTCAGAGTCACTCTAAGTACAAATAGCTTTTTTGTTTTTGTTTTTGTTTTTTCCTGTCCTAGGACCTCACATTTGGTAGACAAATACTCTACCACAAAGCCAAATGTACAGCCCAACAGAAGTTCCCTGAAGCAAAATCTGCATGTTTTAACATTTTGACAGCAACTCTGACTGAAACATAATGTAGATTTCTGTCCCCATGAACAAAGAAGCCAAGCCTTCATGTCTTCCTAGGAAAGGAACTAAGAGCTATTTCTCAGTAACTTAGCTTTATGAATTTTCTCTATCAGCATGTAAATTTTTCTAGCTGGAGTGAATGGGTTCCTGAGAAAGTATATGAAGGAGAAAACATTAACAGAAAAAAAGGGTTAAGACGGTTTTGAAAAATATTGAGACTTCATGACATAAGCTGCATTATGATAAGAAACAGAATAAATGCTTAGCTCTCCAGGAATGCTTTTGTTATGCAAAAATCTATTGTATTAATGCAGTATGAGAGATAGGGACATAACTTGATGAATTAATTACTCTGTGATTTGTCTGTTTTTTCATTTTCTCACTTTTTCACTGGAAAGCAGTATCTATTTTAGAGTTCAACAGCTCACTGCAAATTGTTCCCTTCTGTAGATCACAGATTCTTGGGATGCAGGAGTTGTGGGGAAACTCCCTAACCCTTGAAGGTGACCATCAGAGGAGCTGATACTTTATGTTCTGTAGATTGCTCTGTCAGTGTTAAATGTGAGATTCCAAAGTGCAATAAGTGCTCATGGTTTCTTTAGTATACTTACCTCTGCAGGTGTGATTGTGAGATGCAGAGGTCTCAACGCCGGGGCCCGGCCTGAGGACAGAACTACTGTACAGTTCCCTTTTTTTCAAACCTGAGTAACAGTCAAGATAAAGTCACTCAATCACAGTGAAAAATAGAACTATTTTGCCTATAGGAGGGCCAAGATTATAAACAGTTATTTCTCTCCTAACAAAATTTGTTTGTAACTCCTACAGAATATATTTTAAACCAGCCAGCCAGTTAGTTTGTGTGTCATGTGATTAAACAAGAGAATAAAAGCTTACTGCCTCAAAAATAAATATCCCAGGCTGGCGTCACTTCAGTAATTTACCTAGCTTAAGGTCATTCTAAAGCAGGTTAAATGCATCATCAATCCACAATCCTCTAAAACACTGGAATATTTAAATAAATTACAAAGGAGTAAGATGCGCCCAAATAGAGGAAAATACTGTTAAGATATGACACATTTAAAAGATGCAAAAAAAATCTAAGACTCATGAATAAATTATTGTTAAAGTGAGAGACATGGTAAAGAGCCTAAAGGATATGATACATCCAGTTCCATTTGGTACAGAAAGATTAAGAACATGAATTTTATATTTAAACGTTTTGCATGTAAATTTTTATTTACTTACTTTTCACATTGGTAACTTGAATTCCATGTTCACTTTCATTACATGTTGTTCTTACTGTAATGCTTTCAAGTTCTTGACTTCTATCAGTTCTCTTACCAACAATTTGTACACCTTAGTCATACCTATGCAAGCGTGAATGAGTGTCTGTGTACTTGACGCTAGTGAATGGCTATAAATGGAGTTACCAAAATCAAAGCCAACATGCATGCATCTATAAAGGAAAAGCAGTAAACAAAGATATAAATTCATGATATATATCTTTATAACTTAGGTCAACAATAACTGTATTTTTCCTTTAAACAGATGTCCCAAAGATTTTATTATATCTTGACTTACAGATAATTTCCTGACCACCCAATCAGCAAAACAGATCTTAAAATTTCAAAGATTATAGAATCATATGCAAATTTATGCAAAATTTTTAAAAATTCATTCTGGAATAAATCCTGAGTAAGAAGACTTTTAACAGGATGAGAAACATACAGCACTGAATTTCTTTTCCTTACTCCCTATTATAACAATATCATGCCTGTCAGCCTCGTGTCTTTGTTGCATTTGTCTCCTCTCATTCTTGGATCAAGTAAGTATATGTTACATAAACTGCTGCATGAAAAGACTATACTTTTGTCTCTTATATTCAAAGTTCACCAGTTATGTGGTAGATTATGTCCCACAATGCTATATTATGGGCCAGGACATTTAATACAAGATGAGAAAACCATTGTCTCAAACTAAAGAATGGTTTGAGGTGTCAGAGATTGGACCTAGATTATTGCCATGTAAGCCTCTAAGCTTTCCCATTATGGGAACACCTAAGAAAAGAAAGAGCAAGTGACCAGATATAGACCCCAAGGTTATGCCTACAGGACCCACCCAAAGACACCCAAAAAAGTGCTACACTAATCCCTTCAGTGACTCCCCAAGTTGACAGTGAAGTTTATTCATCACACTATAGCTGTACCCCACAAAATAGTTTAAATGGTAACGATACCAATTGTTTTCTTCAGTTATATGAACAAGCATATTTTTTACTGCTGAACATGAGACTGACATTCTGTCAGTACATAAAGATCCAGCATACTTACCCATTTTCTGTGAATTTTCTCTCCATTCTATACATTTTATGTCTACTTTCAAACCAGGTCAGTACTTGGTTGCCTAGCCTACCATATACACATCTGAGATTCCAAATACACACAAGTGAAGAATCTATCACTAGGGTTAAACACGTGTGTTTAAAATAGAAATTTGTAAGTATGTATGCAGGTGTGAGTTTGTTGTCAGAAAGAGTACTAGGACTTGTTACTTGTTGAAGAGTTATGATAAGTAAGGCTCTGTGGGGAGTTAGCAAAGAGGACAAAAAGGAGAAATTAACTATGTTTACTGATACACATTTTTGTAGTTTATCAGGAAAAAAGAAAGTTTTTGGCACAAAGAATAATGCATATTAAACATTTAAGTCCACAATACAACAAATAAATAGATGAGTGCAGACATTACATAGAAAAATCTTAATGAAATATTTTATACCAAATGAACATAGCATGTATCTTGGTTCTTCTTAGATGTCGGTAGTGTAGGACTCTCACATCTGGATTAGGAACACACTAACGTATGAAAGAAAGGTACTTTCATGAGCTTTGAACGTAATTTAATAGGCATAATTTGATAACAGATGTAGGCATTTCTAATGAAGAATGTAGAAAATTAGTGATATCCTCATGGGTAATCCCGCTTTATATTATTTTCAAACAATTTCAGACTTGATTGTTGTTGTAAATACTTAAAAAAATTTTTGCCTGAACAATTTAATATTAAGTTAATATTACTTGGCTCACAAGGTCTCCCATAATACTTAATGTTAAAATAAATAACATACATCCAGGTCAAGGTATTAAATGAGTCATTACCATCATTTTAACTTCCATCAAGTTTCACCATTAGTTTCCAAAAATATCCATTGTCAGAAAATGATCCACTTTGGCATCATACTTTTCACTAAGTTATGTCTCTTCAGTTTCTTTCACAATGCATTAAGTTCTAGATTTTTCTTTATTGAATGGTTTTGACCACTGTGCTTGTAAGCTATTTTATATGCCAATTTGGGTTTGCATGTTAGTGTACGTGATCAGACTATGCAGTTTTGGAAGAAAAGCCAGTGTTCTCACTGTTCCTATCAGCTGATCAGCAATTTCACTTTGTCCCAAACTGATGATCAGTCAATGTGACATCTGCCAATATTCCCAGCTGTAAATTGTTCTTTTTCTCCTTCTCCATTATCTGATATTATTATTAAATATTATTTAATATTCATATTGATTAGAGAATTTTTAATGACAATATCATGTACTCTGAGTAACTACTTAGAGATAACAATATGCAATGTACTATTGTTATTCTCCTATTATTTTGTTATGAAATTTGTTTTACTGTTTTTATAAAATAAAAAATTATTTAATATTTAGACTAAAACATTTACAACTATATCAATAGTTATTAAAATTATGAATTCACATGATTTCTCTAATTCCAATTTAATACCTCACAGTCCATTCTAGTTTTTTCCTTTGCTATGTTAACTCCCTTCTCTGATGAAGAGAGTCAGTTTTTCTTTTCCGGTATATTTATTCATTTGCTCTAGTCTTTTATATTTAAACAACTGCCCATTAAATTTGCCATCTGATTCTCATGTGTCAATGATCCCCTCACCTTGTCAAAGCAAGGGAAGTAGTAAGGGCCATAAAAGAAGATGGGGGCCAGGGATATAGCTCAGTGGCACAGTGCCTGTCTAGCAAGCATAAGGTCTTGGGTTCTATTCCTGATACTGGGGAGAATACTGATACTATTAAAATGAAGCAAAAAATGTTTTCTGGAATTGGAGAAAAAGTATTAAAAACTCAAAATATAGTTAAGTGAATTAATAATGCAATCATATCATACTTCGAATAATGGTTTCTGAAAAGAGAAAGGGCTGGAGTTATTTAAATAGACCAACCCATTCAAATTGGGTGTGTTTAAGAGCTGGTGCTGTCTTTGATAATATTAGCTCTCTTTTATAAAGTTGAGAATAGGTACATTGCTGTTATATTTCCATATATTTTAATATCAGAAGTATTTTCTAATAAATAATTATTAACACAAGAAGATATTGATCTTCTCTTATTACCCCCAATTCAAAATCCATCTCTATGCTGGTAGAGACTGGGCATGCAGGACAGCAGTGCAGAGTCAAAAGAGGGAGAAGTAATTTACAAAAAGAAAAAATACAAAATCAGAATGAAAATGATCTATTACTTTTTCATAAATAAAATATTTACAGGGGGCCAGGGAGTTAGCTCAGTGGCATAAGCGCCAACCTGGCAAGCGCGAAGTCATGAGTTTGATCCTCAGTACTAACAAAAAAAAAAAAAAAAAAGAAAAAAATGTACAGTGATACCTCAGTTCACAAACTTAATTCTTTCCATCGTTCTGGGGAAGATGGCCAAGATCCAATGCTTGTGGATAAGGTGGCCATGGCTGTGTTTTTACCCAATGCAGAGTTCACGAATCAAAGCAAAATTTTGCTGAATGCTTCTGTTCACAAACCAAACTGTTTGCAAACAGAAGCGTTCATGAACCGAGCTAACACTGTACTTACATCTAATACTTGTTTCATGTCAGAGCACATCTCCAGCTGTTTGTGGATCTGATATTATATTAACTGCCTCAGAGTCCACATCATTAAAGGAAAGTATGAAAAAAATGTCAGGAAAATAAATTCTATGATTCTTATTAGGAGCAATATTCTGTGACACTAGACTGAGAGATAACACCACTTTTAGCTTCCTTTCCACCCCAAATATCACGGAATCTAATGAATGTATGGATGTTGTTCTCAATAGTCCTTTTCTTCTTATTCCTTCTAATCTATTGAACACTATAGTATAAGAACTTTCCAGAAATTTTTCAACTGCATTTACAACAAAACCAATATGGTTATTATTATTCCAGACTACATCAGACTATTAGTATTTTTAAATGATGGAAATAATAATTTTAAAAATCTGATGGATTTTCTTTAACATAAAATATGTAATAAAACTAAATTGGTCATTAGAAACAAATTAACAGTTGGGCATTTGAAAATCTAATCTTTAACATAATATAAAAATAATTTAAACTAATTTCTTAATTGTTGGACATTATTCTGTATTCTTGAAATGTAATAATGAATAATTAAGAGTCTGCAAATTGTTTTAAAATTGTTATAAATAAAAATATAATATAATGATTTATGCTACTGTATTTATACATACTCTATATTAAATTACCAATCTGTCTAGCAAATACATTTTAGAGTTCAAGTAACAACCAATTAATGTTATCAAACTACAAATTTACTTATGCCATTGTTAAGCTACAATGTTAAATAAAAGTGTAAACATCTAGTGTTTGACACATGCTTAATTATAAAAGGTTAAACAGAATCATCCTATGTGAACATTCATGGCCACATGGACAAAAGCACCCTACACATATATATACACACATATACAAAACAAGGCCAAAACACCTAGGAAGACATTCCTTTTCCTACAGTACTTTTCACTAGTTTCTAAAGTACAATAATGTATTCTATTCCTACAGAAAATCACAAAAAATTTATCATAAAATGTTCTCATGACTTTATAAACTATAAAATTTGATTGTAATCTCTAAATAATGTGCTTATCAATCTTCTAAAATGGAAATGCAAACTAAAGATGCTAAAAGCAGCATGCAAGTGTCCTTTGCTTGTCAATAAATTGTGACACTAAATGTCTTTAGTTCTGTTGACCTTCACTCTACCTGCGAACTATTATAAAGCAGATTAGTTTATAACTGTTCAATTGTTCCCTCTACAGGGTTTCTCAGGTAACTCCATCTCTAAACAGTGCGGGGGGGGGGGTCAATAAACAATGACCACGACAAGACGGTGCTGCCCTTGCTCATCAGTTTTCTCTAGAGACACAGTCGTGGGTCCTTTATCTACACATACCTGACTGATCCCTTCTGTCCACTGTCCTTCTTGCCTTTACCACTGAGACAGACGACCAATTTTCATGATTGTGGAGACACATCTTCAAGGAGTACGTTTGTGTTTTTGTAGGATGAGTACTGCTTTCTTTGTAAATAGTATTGTAAATGTGAGCTACGTGTAACATTTTTTAATCAATACCTAGTGAATGTTCTCAGTGAGTGGACTGTAAGAATAAAAAGTCTACATCCTTTACTATGTTTCTTTTCCTGCAAATGAAGGTTTCTACTGGGCCTGTCTATCTCAGGTTCCTGTGCAACATATCCAAAGAAACAAGTACTAGTAACATCACTGCATAATAACAAAAAGGAAAAGTCAACTAACATTAGGAATACGAAGATTTAAATTAAGCCCAGTCATCAATGTTAAGTCATTATGTTGTTTTACCAAATAACCACTTACTTTTCTCATCTGACTTACGATTAGATAAAATTATTTTGTTCATCTCTAGGCGGCAAGGAAAATACATATTTGGCTCAAAACAGAATCATAGAACTCATTGAAATATATGCATTAAATTTATATATTATACATCTGCCAACAAACTGGTTTCTAAGTATTATCTCAAATCCTGAAAATATGTAGACATTGCTAAAACCTAACTTTAGTAACTAAATGAAATCCTTTTTCTCTCCAAAAAAGTGGCTTCTCAATCCATAATAAGGATATGAAAATGTTTGCAAAGTGTTATAAAATGGGTATAGCACTGTACATTTTGCTCAGCATTTTCAAATGTTCATTGAAATAATTTCAAAAAAGAATTTTGTTTCTAGAACATAAAAATCAATATGAATGATAAAAATGTGGTTATTTGATGGGAAACTTAAAAATATATATGTGTGTCCTAAAATAATGCAAATAGTTGGAAGTATTTTTTTCTTTTTTAATGTATTTCTTTTAATAGATTGGAACTCCAAAGCTCAAAGTCTAATAATAGAGATTATACATAAAGGCAAATTTAACCACAGAAAGTTCTGTTACAGTAACTTAGCAAATACCATTAACAAAGAAAAGAGCTGAACTATGGAAATAAAATTTCTTCTTATCACAGTAAATAACAAATTTTATGTAACATTCAAAATAAGAATGTCTGTCTGAAATAAAAGCAAAGGAAACAGTGAAAATATGCAGAAATTATCATTAAAAAAAACTGATCAGAATTTCAGAATAATGGGCAGAGGACTCAGCTCAGTGGCATAAGTACCTGCCTGCAAGCACGAGGTTGTGAGTATGATACCTGGTAACAACACCACCAAAAAAAAAAAGAATTTCAGAACAATTAGGATTTTTTGAAAAATAATATTTTATGACAGAAAGAAAATCTTTCCTCTGATGGCTTTATCCCTAATATTAGTGTCTTCAACAAATTCTAACTAAATATAATGCATACTCCACACACTAATTAAAATTAACATATTTAAAAATCAAGAATTTATTTTTTGAGAATATTTGTTTTTAGAAATAAACAATTCTGGTACATCAACTATACATTCATGAAAATTATCAATTGCCAAATAGAACATTCACTGGATTTGTACTGATGAAATGAAAGGAGTTTGTAACAGTACGTATCAAATCTTAAATACTATTTGCATGCATTTAGCTACCCCAAACAGTGCTCACTACAGGATTTATCTGGCTGTATGTGGAGTAGCTGTGGGCGAGAACCAGGAATATCAGGTGTGGACCATCCCATGTCATTTCACATTAATTAAAATGATCATCAGTAAAGCTTAAAACTTTAAAGAGTAATTCCTAAATCTGTTACTTCAGGGATGTGAGCTGAATAAGGATAAGAGATTGAAACATTTTGCTTTGAGGATAGGAGGACTTCAAAGATTATCATGTGTTTGTCTTTGCCCAAATGTGCATACACATCAGCTTCAAATATTCACTACCAGTCAGTGGAAAAATCTATTTATCTTTTATCCTCTAACTTTATGACTTTTATTGCTTAAACTTCTGGTAAAAAACTAAACAAAAATCATTTGCATTCACAGTTCCCAAGTGATTTTTTGATAGTCATGTGCCCTTCTTTATCCTTACACTTAGTAAACCAGAAAATATAATAATGTTTGATAAAGCAAGAAGCAAAAGACTTATTCAATATTTTCTTCTAACATACTCACAAGCTGATCAAACCCGAAAATAAGAAATATTTTAGATAGTTTGAGTTGTTAGTGTGTATTTTTTTAGTGTAATGCATACTAGATGAGAAGCAGTGTTTAAAATTAGATGCACATAAGAAAATAAAAAGTGGATTCCAAACAATAAGTAATGAAAATACTAACATGAGATAATTAAGCATAAATCAAGAGTAATCTTCTACCTCATTTATTTTAAGTTTAAAAAAATAAAATTCTACCTCATTTAGTTTAAAAAAATAAAATACCTCAGGGAAAATATGCGGTAGTAATTTACACTTAAGAAAGCAAATACCTATTACAGACATCTGACTGTTCTTCCTGAATTACAGTATGTTAAAAATGCATTCTTTAAAGTATATTTTATCAAAATCTGTATATCGCATCAGTAAAATAAAAGTGATCAGTTTTCATGTCTATTAACAGATGAATGGACAAGGAAAATGTTTATATATTCACAGAGTGGAGTATTATTCAACCTTTATGACAAATATTTCAAGATGTCTCTTATATGAGAAAGTTAAATAAAACAGATCTAAAATAGACGTGATAGCTAGAGTGTGGAAAGGGTATTGCAGGAAGTGGGAAAGGGTGGTTAAATCTGATCAGTGCACGTGATATGCTTATATGGTGACACAACGCTAAACCCCCATAATACATAAAATAATTATGAGTTACTAATTACTATAAAATAAAAATAATTTTAAAGTTTGTGATTTAAATTTATGATTCATGATGAAACAATCATAGAAAACTAACATTTGTACATATGTACATAAAAGACAGCAAACTGACCCATCATCCTGAGTGAACACATTAACACAAGATCACTTGTAAAGAGAGCAAGTATGTCTCATTAGTAGGAAAATGGAATTAGAGTTACTCAGAGAAACAACTTAACATTATGTAAGTATTATATGTAAGGAGAAATAATTATTTAATGTTGAAGTCAGATAAGTTACTTCAAAATGCATGTCTGCAGTTTCATGTAATCATTTACACACACTAACATACTGGTCATATTTTCTACTAGGTAATTGCATCTAGAATATTGTTTTAACATACAAATGTTATGAAATAATGTGTCACGCATTTATCATTTTTTCCATTATAAGAATATTTGTAAATGACATTTTTACCAATGGGATGACATTGAGCTGATAATACTGGAGCAAAGCTTTAATATTAAATAACTTCCTATACTTCTGCACATCTTCTAAAAGGTGAATACAGCCAATAAACTTCAAAACTCATTTGAATACACTATTAAGATGAGCACAAAAGCAACTGAAATTAATAAGGCCAAAGGTAGGTAACTGGCTAATAAAAATGTCAGAATGAAAAGTCTAAAAATTCAAAGCTGGCCTTAGTACTAGTATAAACAGAGGAGATATAATTAATGTGCTCGAAGTAAGTTAGCCTTATGAAGAATGCCCTGGAATCATCTCATCAAGCACAATGCCATTTAATTAATAGAACAGTAAGATATTTTCCCCCAAGACATTGCATTTAATATCCCTCTACCAAATAAAGCTTGAAATATCTTTTCTAGCCCCTATAATTTTTTCCTAATCTCCTTCATAAGTTTTATACTTGAATTTCCTCCCAGTCTTTCCTTGCTTCCAATTTCCTGCGGCACCACTGCTAATTAAAACGAATCCAGGTAAATCAAGGTAGATTTTTTTTCCCCAAAAAGTGGAGGCTATTCAAAGGAAGATCTTTACTGGAAATCAGACTAATAGACTCTGAAGCACCAAAATTAAAATAAGTCCCTTGAAATATATCAGTCTTTAGTCCCCAAATAACATTTTTAATGAAGTGTGCTGCTTAGTGTTCCCTTGTAGGCTATATTAATGAACTCAAATTTATGCCTCTTTGTAGGTTAGTAAAGTTTTTTTAAAAAGCCTTTCCTAAATCATCATAGCTGCTGTTTAAATGTAGACATATGTGCGTACATATTTTGTTAAAATTTACACTACAGATGTTGCCATAATTACAAAAAGAACAGATTCAATGCTGATATTGTGTTATATCACTGAATTGATTGTGAATATCTGTGCTTTTCAGATAAGTTATTAGAACCATATTTTTCTTCTATAGCATACTCATATGTCTGTACATTTGATGAAACCTTGTGATTTTCAACATCAAGATCAACCGAATTTTCATGTATGTTTTGACAAGATTTAGGCAGGATGTGGTTTAAAAAAGAAACATACATGTTGGACATATTTACTCATGATTACGACAACTTTATCTTCCTATATACCTACTTGGTAAATACAGATATTTAAACTTCACTATTGAGTATATATTAACTTTTTTTGATAATCATTCAACTTGGCTTAAATGTGATCAATAAATAGAAGAAAATTTATATGTATGACTATCCATTTTTTAAGGAAAAATATGTATCAAGTGTCTACTTTGTGCTCACATAATGCTGGTACTCACCTGAAAAGTGGAAAAGATATACAATTAGCTTCCTCTGACTGCAGTAAGGAAGTGCTTTAAATCATGCATTTAACACAAAAGAAATATATTTTCTCATGGTTTTGGAGGTTAGAAATCTGAAAATCAGTTGTCAGCGCTGTCCTAATTCTAGACGCTCTAGGACACCTTCCTTGCTTCCTCAGGTCTGGTGG
Source organism: Dolichotis patagonum (assembly GCA_004027295.1). Classification (NCBI taxonomy): domain Eukaryota; kingdom Metazoa; phylum Chordata; class Mammalia; order Rodentia; family Caviidae; genus Dolichotis; species Dolichotis patagonum. The sequence continues at coordinate 15,149 of PVJX010002258.1, forward strand.
CTGTTCATATTCCTTGAGTTTCTTGGATTGTGGCCACATCATTCCAAACTCTGCCTCCATCTTCATATTCCTTCTCTATATGTCTAGTTTATGGCTACATTACTCGTCTCTGCATTTGTCTTCATATTGCATCGCTCTCTCCTTTATCTTCTCTTCTGCCCTTCAAATTTCTTCCATGTATCTTCTGTTAAAATGCTCTAAATGCTGGATTTAGAGCCCAGGTGGGTAATCCAGATTATCTCTGCACCTTAAGATCTTTAAATTAATTACATTCAAAAAGATTCTTTCTTTCCTATAAAATAACATTCACAGACTCCAAGGATTAGAATGTATACAGATCTTCTTAGGAGCCATTATTCAACTCTCTAGTTAGCTTTAAAAATTTACTGATTAATAGCAAATAAAGTAACTAAACATGTACTTTATAAAAGCAAAATCTAAACTGACCCTCAGGAAAGTATCTAATCCAAGTATGAGAGATGAGGGGAAATTTTCCCAGAAAGAACATGAAGAAAAGTATTAATTATGCAGTCAAAACTAAAGCTGTAATATTCAAATATGTATATGTGGAGGGGAAAAAAAGAGTATGATACAATCAGAAATGCAAACTTCAAGACTCACTCTTATTTTCTTATTGGTTTTCCTCCCTGTCTTTCAAAGCTACTTTTTCTCTTCTAACCCTCCCATGCCACCACATCTGTCTTTTCTTGAGATGAAGTTTACCTTTTCCCCAGTAACCTTTAATAAAATTCTGACCAGTAATATGACTAATGAAAAAATGTAACTAACTCTCAAGAGGTTGGTGATGATATTGGTGAAAGAAATTAATATAAGCTAGAAAGAGCTGGATTCAGCTCTAGGTTAGAAAAGTGGAAATCAAGGAACTGATGCATCTTTTGATTATCAAGGGAAGAGAAAGAAACAGGAGAGTAGAAAAAAGTTATGTGGCATTGAAAGATATTTTCCTTGCTTTGGTTTTGCCTCCCCATACCTCTCCAAAAGTTTAAATACTAGTAGAAAAGATAGGTCAGAAAGGAAAATCTTGAAAATCAGTGAAAGTGAATAAAACAGAAAACTATGTTGTAGTTCCTAAAGAAACATGTGATCCATGGTCTGGAGAAAGGTTCTGTATTTATCTTAAACCTATAAACATTTTCCATAGTAACGGGAAACAAATGCAATGGGAAAAACCCTTATAGAAATGTTCATGATTTTTCTGGTTTGATGACACAGTCTTGTGTCTTAGTTACTTTTTGCTCGCTGCTGGGTCAAAATACCTGACACCCAAAATGAAGGAAGGAAAGGTTTATTCTTACAGTTCTTGGAGGTTTCAGTCCATACTCAGTTGGCTCCAAGGCAGGGTAGCATGGTGGAGCCACTGTTCATGGTGGCTGCAAACAGCAAGACATCTTCTTCTCGCTGTTACATCATATCCTTGCTCCACCCCTAGGTGGGTGTAGCACTCATACCACCAATCCAAACCCTAGACAATGAACCAATCACAAATGCTAGATTTAGTTGAGTTCATAATGAGGCTTGGGGGCCACTGACATAAACCACGACATCTTGGCTCTCTCAATCTGAGTATCACCCATACTTTCAGTGCCAGTTAGACCAAGGCATCTACTGAATGTAATGATAAGGGTGATGCCATGGGAAATCTGAGGAGAGAAAGTTAGAAAAAGCAGCTTTGGAAAACAGGACAAAGTGCTGAATAGGAAAATGTAGCATGATTACCTATGGGTAGTTCAGGTCTCACTGTCAATGTCTGGATTTTGAACTTATACAAGATTCAAAAAGCATAAAGCAATATTTACTTTCTGACTGGATATTTTGGAATAAAGTGAAACTATTACAAACAAAACAACAGTAACACAGAGCAACAGCAAAAGCTATACACTTAACACTTATTTCACACATCACATACATTTCAATAAGTGCAATTACGTTCAACAGAACATTTTTGTATTTGTATGGTCCTCAAGTTTCTAAAATGTTGGAAATTTTTCATTCACTCATTGTGCCTATTATTGATCACATCCGTTCTTACCATATTTTTTCTTCTGAAAATTTTTAATAGAAAAACAGGAGAAGAAAAGGATCAGAACAGAGAAGAAAAGGGAGAGTGTAAAGAGTTAGTTTCTTGAATTTCTATACTTTCTTAATCTTTATTCCTTCGGCTTCCGTGGTGTTTATATTTCCCTCTATATTTCATATACTAGACTTCAAGATCCCAGTCATGGAATTGAAAGAATCTTTCAAAGCATGTAATTTCCTTCAATTTGTAAAAGGAAGATTAAATTTTTATGTAAGTTAATGGGAAGGCAATCCCATTTCATATTGTTAAGCTGACCACTGTTCTGTCAGGCTATCTAAAAATGAATGAAATATTTCCAGCTAGGGAAGAGAAAAATGTTCATCTTCTCTCATTAACCATTTTACACGGTTTTCTTCCCATTTTTACAACCAACATTTTCCTTAAATGTAGCAGCAGAGGGAATAAAATGTACTTCCTTTTTCAAGTTTTTGAACTAGTCTCCATCAGCAGTATTCTTCAAAGTTTCAATGCTCCCTTACTCTTGGAAGGAACAAGAACAATAAGGTTAAAACTGAAGTCCTATAAAGTAATAAAATATTTGACTTTAAAAACATTTTCAGATAATCCTCTTCGGAAGTCGAGGCTGAGGGAACGATCAATTTAGAAAATATTGTTTTTATTCTCCTGAGGGCAAATGCACATTCAGAAATTAATACTGTGTCCACATGAGAACAGACCTAAAAATATCAGAGGAGGTCAACAAAATAGATTAGTTACTGATTGTCTACTCTGGCAGGAACTTAATTCTCTGTTCAAATCTAGTTTGCAGTGACATTCAGGCCTATATGATTCCTAGTTACAAGTTATAAAAAAAAAACTTTTAATCTAAGTACTACTTTATTTCCTATATGAGCTACTCAATAACAAAAAGTATGGAAGGAAAGAAGCTTAAGGTGTTGCAAAATTCTTTTTAAAATCTCTTTAGAAAGTGCAATGTTTATCAAAAAAAATCATATTTTTGATAGGTCGCAAAAGATGTGGAAAAATGCTTTCTCCCTTTCTCCAATCCCAGTTTTCTACAAGTCCCAAATGTTCAATGCAATAAGAAACATTTTAAATGGTTTACTACGTACACCACAGTTTTCTAAGCATTTTGTGCATTAGAAGTTATTTAAGCCTGACATCGATTAAATCAATTGGGCAATATTTTCATAGTCACTTTGGAAATGGAAAAGCCAAGATATAGAAAAGATAAGTAACTTGCCCAAGGTAACACAGGTGGTTAAATAGTAGAAATGAAGCCAGAATTAGGAAGTCTGGCTGTAATTTCCATTGCATTAACAACTGTGCATATTGCCTCTCTTAATTGAGTTATATAATTTATGTTGCAATGATATAGGATATTTCTGCTGTAGTTTTATTATACAATGAACTTTACATTGTCTTGAGATTTGATATTGGTAGAATGATCACTATATCATCTTGACAAACTTTAAATAATTTTTATATTTGGCGTATAGTAGTATTACATATTTTACAACTTTGTTGTGAAAGTTTAGGAGTAACTTAAATCTACGTCAATAGATTAATAAATGTAAGGTTAAATTTACTATAAATTCACTTTCATTTTTACTTTTATGATTGTTTTCATTAGTCATGTTATTATCAATATATTATATTAAGATTCCATGTAACTAAATACAACTGTCCTCCCATCCGTTTAATAAAATACCACTTTGATTGGATTCTACTTCTTACACTAAGTATAATCTTGCTGTTTTTCCCTTCACTTTGTATATCTGGTAATTGTCTGTATTTTTTTTTGACAGATGCATGATCGCCTTCTTAACAAGATGACTCCACACTTTTCTGACCTCTCCATACTGTTTAATAGTTTTCAATCCTTATTACAGGATTACACATAGAATAACAATAATGTAATTGCCTATCTGTCATCTAGCAAGCTAACACAAGTGCAATATATCTTTGTACCTCACAGATTGTTTCACAAATTTTTAATTATCTCTTCAATGTGGTAAGATAACTACACAGGAAAAATCTCAGGCTACTTTTCTATGAAAAACATTCAAACTATTGGAAGTACACAGTCTAAATTTATCATTTAGATTATATCAACTTTCTTCTATTCTTTCTGACTTATTTCATTTGAGCCATGTGACCAAGATTTACACTTGGTCCACTTTCTTTGGGAATCACACCTTGAATCTCTTGGTGTAGCAGCTGTCTCTGAATTGTCTTACTTCTACACCTAGGACCTAAAATTCAGACTAATATATATTGATATTAAAAATGTGATATTTGAGTTGTATATTTACACTTAGCATTTAATTTTTACAGCTTTGTTTAAACCTCCTCAAATGCATGTAACTGTACTGAAAAGTTCTAAGGTCAAACTGTTAAATCCAGCAACACACCAAAGCCATCATTTTTTTCAAACAGTTGTGTGTTAAGCCCCTTCTGCATTTCCTCTTTCTATGAATTTAGACTGCATGGGTCCACATTTTTTCTTTGTGCTTGCTTTGGTCTGAATTGAGTTAGAACTTATTCCAATGAATTGTTAGCCAGTAACTATACAGAAATTACTTGGAATAGGGCCACATACAGATAAAACATATACGCCCCTTCTAAACTCTGAATAGTTTGAAAATTGTATTTCCTATAAAACAGTGTAACCTCATCCTGTGTGATAGGTGTGTACGTGCCTTTTTAAACTAACAGATAGCAAGTTAATTGAAAATAGATTTATGGTTACATCATTTATTTCCCTCAGGGTCTAATACAATATCATGCACAAATTGCACATCCAATAAATATTTTATTAACAATAAACAGATGGATTGATAGTGATATAGCTGATATATTTTATTGTATCTTCACTGAGTTAACAGAATATTGAAGCTTGTCTGGTATATAATGAATATGCTAAGCACTCCAAAAAGTTATAGACTACTGCATGTGGCTTCCCTTAAAGATTTTCTATATCCGATATATATACATATATAAAACCAATTAGTTTGCTCAGAAACATTTTCATGAAGTAATCTCTGTTTTCATATGAGGAACTGAGGTTCACAGTAGTAAGTGAGGCCGGGGATATAACTCAATGGCACAAGTGCCTGTGTGGCAAGCACAAGGTCATGAGTTTGATTCCCGGCATACACACACACACACACACACACACACACAAAAAAAAAAAAAAAAAAAAAAAAAAAAAAAAAAAAAAAAAAAAAAAAAAAAAAAAAAAAAAAAAAAAAAAGTAAAAAAAAAAAAGTAAACAAAATGATAGTTGACTTGCCAAAAATCATATTGTATATTTCTTTAATGGATGAAGTCAGTGTGTGAATTTATAGTATCCAAATTTCCCTTGACCATTTATTCATTAAATGCAAAGAAAAATATACACTTCCAAACTTATTTCTCTCATGCATACAAGTTTTAACTCCCTAATTGACTAGAAAATTCAGAGTGGCCACAGTGCAATATTCTTTATCTGTTCTCTAACCACTGAAGAGAATAGAAATTTCAAAAAGTAACTACATTGCTTTCAGAGTTTCTATCTTCTTTTACACATTTGTTTCTTCAGAATAATCAAATTCACCTTGTGACCAAGATTTACACAATAACAACAACTGTAGCTCCCAAATTCTTGCAGATAACTAGTGTAATGAAAATAAAATACTTATATAAGAAGCAAGAGTTTTGTTTTTATAGGAAATACTTCTTGTCAGAGCAAATAAATACTTCTCTCCTTTTTCTCTTCTATTAGGTCTAATGTTTAAGTTTTCAAAACATCAAAAAAAATTTAAATGACTTTTGCAACAAAAAAAATAAAATTAAAAGTGAATTATCAACCTAACTGGCATGTGTTAGACTAAGAAAATAAATAAAAAAACGTGAGAAAAGTCCTCTTCTCTCTAAATCCTATTTGTTTATGCAAAATGTTCTCTGCTGAATTCAACACAACAGTGATATTGCTCTGCTGTTCTGTGTAGACAATGCCTGTAAAAAGAAACCACCTGTAAATATATGTTAAACAAACACTAATTACTTTGCTAAAGGCAATAGCTGCTTATAAATACTTGTCTGACAGTAATCTATATCCATTAACCCTTGTTATATACTATTCAAGATGTTGAAGACTCAATCCTCATTGCAACGGTATAGAACAAATTACCAACTTCTCATAAAGAAGCTGATCTGGGCAAGAGTCAAGAGAGATCAGAGACCACAAAGTGAAAAATGCTCCAGTCTGCATTCTAATCCAGATACTTAATTCCAAACCTTACATAACGACCTACTAAAAGTGAACAAAGTACTGTAGAAATATTGCTACTTCTCAATTAAATTCATTTAGATGATATTTTTGGGAAAACTTGTTAAATTTAGGTGGCATATTCGACAATTTGGTCCTTTTAATATATGAAAAATATTCAAATTTATTATGATAATTATCTCTGGCTTTCTAGACTGCAAATATTGAAATACCATTGCATGAGTACTTGGACATTTGAAACAATGTAAACTTAGCTTTCTTAGCCTTCATGGAGATACCATTACATCACTCATACAAAAGGCAGTTGCTAGCTACTATCACAGGCTATGGAAACTGCAATTGTGTTAATTATATTACAATTCAGTTCTGAACTGTCCTATTTATAGACTGTAAGAGGCTAAATCTTTTCGTGGTTTTCACAGTAGCTAAGTGGATATAAGCATTTCTAGAGACAGGTGATTTCTTTATTTTTTTCATACTTTTTTCTCAGAATTACATTAATAATATTTGAGTGGTACATTAGATTTATATTCAAGACGATGAAAAAAATGAAAGGTTCTACAAGTGAAAAATACTGTGGAAGGGGATAGAGATTTAGCTCAGCAGTACAGGCACCTGCCTGCCAAGTGCAAGACTGTGAGTTTGATCCCCAGCACAAAAAAAATCTAAAAAAATCTGTGGAAAACAGCTGGGTGGATTTAATTTTTCTTTATAAGTGAAGGCACACGTGTGTGTGTCTGTGTGTGTGTGTGTGTGTGTGTGTGTGTGTGACCTGCCAGATGAATATGTGACATGAAAACTGCTAGAGTAGTCTACAGTTTTTTTCAATCATAGTGGAAGTATGAACGTTAGAGAAAACATTGGTGTGACTTAAACTGAATTCACCATCAACCCTAAATATATTTTTATTTTTACCTTCCTTTTTTGGGCCACTTTAATGAATTAAAAGTAACAGGTCTTAGTATATCAATTAATATGGGTGAAAATCATATAATTTGTGCCTCTCTACACACAGTTTCACAACACATGATTTTATTTGTTCTTTTTTTAGCCTATTCAAGCATTACAATTGTATCTGCGATCATTTAAAAATCCTTAGTTGTATGATACGACAGTTGGAGATTTTAAGGGGAACAAATGTCTATGATAGTTTGTCTTATCTTTATTGTCAATTTCAGAACGTTCTATTGTTTATCTTTCTACCTCTAGATCCTTGACAGTACTTTTATAAATCTATATACAAATACAAAGAAAAGAGACTAACAACATGATCTTATCAAATAGTTTTAAGGATCCTAAGTACTTTGTCCTTGAAGTCTGCACCATCAGCACTTCAAGCAAGGGAGAGATGGAAAAGAATGAAAAACAAAGCACATGTGCACTGATTTTAAGGTTCTGCATGCCTCTTACAGGGCAGAACATCTCTGTTTTACTTATTTTCTCCTGTAAGGTTGTCTATCATCTGTGTAAAAATATTATAAGGAAGGGCCGGCGATTTAGCTCAGCAGCATAAGCGCCTGCTTTCTACCAAAAAAAAAAAAAAAAATATATATATATATATATATATATAGAGAGAGAGAGAGAGAGAGAGAGAGAGAGAGAGAGAGAGTAAGGAGCAACATGGTTGCAAACTCCTAAAGGCTGTGGTAGCTACTTCTAACAACTTTTTTTAAAAAACAGAGAAATCACCATCTTCTCTATCCCACTTACGTAACCCAACCTATGTTACCTTCCCTCACATCTTCTAGTTTGATTTGGCTCCTATTATAGGCAAAATTTATAGGAGGCTGATTAATTCAGCACAGCTTATCTAACTCAGAAATGAATGGGGGAAAGGTAAACCATCTCATTTTTTACCAGACTGTGAACAGAAGTCTGTGTCACAGTCTGTCTCCCAGGGGGCAGTGTGATGAACTAATCATGTAGTGATCTACTAGGTCACAGCAAATAATTAAGGCACAGTGGTCTGTGTGACGCCATCCTACAGTGATTCTGAAAGGATTTTCCATAAATTTAAGAAGAGGTTCTTCAATTCCCTAATTTAAAATCTACATCACAGCTAATTAAGAACAGGATGGCTCCAACTAAGGTATAATTTCACAGGTAGTATGTTGAGAATGACTATATTCCATGCAGAAAAGAAAACTTCCCATCCTTAGTTCTTCTAATAGCTACGGTATTTGTTGAAAAAGGAATACATACTTTATAGCTTTAATGATCAGCATTACAAGTGAGAGTATAAGACAGTTTGCATACACCAAAAGCCAACTGCCTGACATTTTTATAATTATAAAACAAGTTTAAAATGCCACAGGAGAAAAAAACTTTCCCAGGCAAGAGGAAGACTCCCCATGAAGTGTGGACAAGATTAACATTAGAAGAGTTATGTAAAAATGCTCAGGAATTTCTTTCAGGACACTTTTTTAAAGTGGAAGTTAAGTCACACACTGTGGAGCACAATTTAGGTGTGGATTAGACTAGAACCAAAACAGTACTTCACAATATCGTCTATCTTCTAGGTGGGCTCTCACAGAACTTCATAGATCTTATTACATGACAAGCATGAATAGTTTTATTTTATAAACAGAAATGCAAAATTTTGAAAATATAAGTTATACCAGTTCAAAGTGACTCATAATATCTAGTGCTTTAATGTGTTAGAAAATCCAAGACAAACATAAACTCCCAAAATCAATCTAGATAACCCTCAGATTGCCTGACATAAAATTTTTTGACCTTTATTTTTATTTCAAAATTTATATGATAATCTTTATACTATGAATGATTTATAACTTATTTTATTTCCAATTTAGTTGCTAAATTACCATTATAGCTTCCTTTTATGCTAAGAATTTTGATAATCTAAAGTACTTAGAAAAGAAAGTGTTTAGGTGTATTTTTCTATATGTATCTGAATATGTAATTAGGAAAAGAAATATAGTAATACTGGATACAAGACTTTGTTCTAAAATACTGCATTTTTCTATATATCAACCTATTACACAGCTCAGTTAAGACCTAAATCGCCTAAATATGCAACTGTGAATTAGTTCAAATACAGCTAAAATAAGAAATAGCAAATATTTGTTGAAATAATTAATTAAGGTTCACCCAAAAATAATCATACAACAATCATTCTTAATCAAATATCATTTGGCATCAATAGATTACTTTTACTATTATGTATATATTTCTAAGTAAAATAAAGAAGACACTCTATCCCAGCAACAAAAAAGATAACTCTAAATCATCTAAAAATAGCATTAATTATGACAATTTAATAACAAAAAAATTATAAAACACTTTAAAATTTTTACGAAAATTTAAAATCTCCAAAACTAACATTTATATCAGTGATCTGATTTTAATTTTGCGATGTTCCAGCAAGTAAAAGATCCATAGAAAAATTTTGATTGGATTATGTTATCAGAACTATTTTATCATTCTTTTTGGTTCTACAAAAATATGGGGGAAAATCCTTAAATAAGTAACGTAGGTATTGCTGCTTACTTTTTTCCTTTTTTGCTTCATAGATGCAACAAACATATAAAATTTATACAAGACTATCATAAATATTACATCTAACATAGAACCATTAAATACAAGCAAGTGATTTGGAATAGCACACTGAAAGTGAGAAGAAATGCTTTAAAAAATAAACTCTGTTAAAATATACACAACTTTCCACAGTGTTTATCTTTACTCCTTTTATTTCAGATTATATAATCAATATTCTTTATATTTAATAATAGTTATAAAAACTATTGATATGATCTGGTAAAACATAAATTAAGAATGTTTAAAAAGTAGTAGTCATTTCATAATTTAGATCTTCCTAAATTAAATTTCTTCATAGCCCACTGATGTTACTAAAATTTTTAAAGCAGTAAGGGTATTTCAACTCCTGTACTACTACCATGCCACACTTAAACCAGAACCACTGGTTATTTCACACAACTATAAAAATATACTGCTCCCATGGGCATGTTGCACTTTTTAAAATAGCTTTAGTCCTTATCTCTGTCAATACCTCAAACATCACATTATCTTTCTCCTCAGGATTTTACAACTTAGAGATAAACACAGAAATCACAGTTTCTGAAGAACATTTAGCAATTAGCCAATAAATTCTTTTTAAACTAAGTTGCTAAAATTAACACGTTATCCAACAGTCAAATTATATGCTAAGATTGAAAACCTGTGTAATTAGCCAAGGTGCTCACATTAAAATATGGATACATAAGCAAAATATTACCTCATAATATTAAACAGGCTTAATTCATCATTGTAAGTCACTTCTCCTTAATCAAATATGGTAATGACTTGACTTATCCAAAACTTATGTAATGATGTGAACAGTCCTACTTGAATTTTTATTTGTAAGAAAGTAGTAGTTGTAACATTATTTAGGTTAGTAAAGGATCAACCATCATTTTAGGATTTGAAACTACATTTTCTTCATCTCTAGGTTTTCAAACTTTTATGAAGGATTATTAATCTAGATATTCATTAAGCTAAGTCTTTTTAGATGTGAACTTTGAAAAGCAGCTGCTTCTTTTGCCACATATGCTTTTTATACCCATTACTTTAATACTGAAAAGTAAGTATCATGTGTGGTGTAGAAGAACATAAAACAAGGAAATTGCTTTGAAGATTTTAATGACAAGGCAAAGAGTTGAATTACTACATTGTATTTCTTAAATGTCACTGGACAAATAATTTTCTCATTAGGGTCAAAATCAATAAAGCCAATGTGAAAGTTGTAAAGAGCTCATTAATAAGACTAATTAGTGCTCTATGTTAGCTACGCCAGAATATACATCAATTAGTAATTGTTAATTGAATTACCAAAATTCATGAAAAAAAGCTTGTGTTTCTTATTTATCATTATTGGAATGAAAAATTTGTATATAATTGTACTGACTGCTACTATTAATAAAACTTTGTGGTATACCAAAAGTTAGCAGATTAATTGACTTGGATGGAAAAGAAAAAAACAGCTACAAGTCCAAAGTGCCCACCTTTATACCCCTCCCTCGTCCCGCAGTGGAAAGCCAAAACAGAACATACATCAAGGAAAACTCAAATTCTTATTAGAACTAATGATAAACATCAAGAACTAAATGATAATATGTCAGCACTTTCCTGAACATGCAAATCCACTTGCTATCTTTAATGTTTAGTAATGACTTTGCATCATAGTGAACAAGCAAGTTACTTCCATATACATTTCAAGAAACCACTGGAGTAAAAAGCAAATTAAACTTTAAGGGAAGAACAAATAAGCAATTGCCATTAATACATATTGCCCTTGTCTAGAAACGGACTTCCCAAGCACCCAGTAAGTGTAGAAGGTACATTGTGTACATGGGTGATGACCCTTGAAATTAAGAATATTAATATTCCAAGGTGAGGTATGAGACTAACTGGAAAAGTATTACATCAATTTCATGAAGGCTAAATTTTTATTTTAAAAGTTTAATTACAAAGCTGTTCAATTTATTAATAAACAAGTAATTTAACAATGTTGATTTTCATCAATATTTTATGAAGCATACTTTGCATTCTTGTTTGCTAAAAAAGATAGGTATTTGGATCCATGTTAAGTTATGAAACAGCTGCACACAAATAGGTTGTATGCTCTGTAGAAAGAAAACAGCATACTATATGGCGTTACTGATATAAATGATAGATTTTAGCCAGAAACTGTTATCACACGGTGGAACTGAATGGATAGTCATAATAACTCTGCCTATGTCCCTACCACACCACCTTAGCAACAGGGGTAGGAGAAACTAACTTTCCATAAGATAAAAAGTCACTGCTTAGCAAAAATGATAACTCAAATATCGAAAAATGTAACTTCTTTGTTAAAAATTTCTCAAAATTTCAGTGATTTGGTTGGCCCAGTTTACTGCAATAGGGATGTACACACAAGACAGAAGGCAAAATCCAATACCTGTAATTGATCTTGCACCAGCCTCACCTGACCTCTCACAGGCTTCCATTTCCAACCCAAATCAAACTAAGACAAAACATAGAAAGCATCTTTTCTTCTTGACCTCTCTTACTCCTCTTTTCCAGTGGAGTTTACCTTTTATCACACCACTGGCCTTATAGAACAAGTACCTGCTTAAACTCCAAAGTCTCAAGAGTCTTGTAAAATCAACTCATTAAAGACTTGGAAGAAAACCCAAATCTAGCCTGAGAAAGAGTTGCATGCCTTACCAATTGTCCTGTGATCTTTTCTGTGGATGGTACTTACCTGCTGTTCCCCAGGCTCTGTAGATTTCACCAGGTGTTTATCCTTGTACAGAGACCAGAGACCAATATTGGGCAGGAAAATTAAAGCCACCATGAATAATAAAGTCATCTGCAGAAATCTCTTCTGTTTCCTCTTCATGGCAAATGGCAACAGAGGAGAAAAGTTAAAGGAGATGGCTCCCTGACTGCTTCTTGGGTTTAATGCCAAAGTTCTTTCTGCTCTCCTGCGAAGCACCAGAAACTGAGGTGAAGCTACAAACTTTTGTTGCGTGCTCAGCACCAATCTGCAGGATTCAGAGGGAGTTGGCCATCTGCAGAACAAATGCACAGTTACTTTCCCCGGGAAAACTATGACGAAGGCATTATCTATTGGCTTAGAAATAAATGACTCAACTGAGAAAATCATTAAGCCTATTGACCTCCACTAATACAAAGGAATGGAGTAAATATGATCATTTTATAGACTAATAAGTTAGAAAAAGGCAACAGCATGCTAAACACTTCAGAGTTGCTTCTTCTGACTTTCTCCTTTGCCCACCGTCCCCACTTCGGATGGGGGACTGGGTTGGGAAGGATCCGGCTAGGACAGGAGCTGATTGATTTGGAGGGAGTGACAGACTTGCCCCCATCAAGTGTCGGGAAGAAAAGCGTCCGCTTTTGACATTGGCACATCACCTTCCTCGTCTTCCCCAAACATCTCCTCCTGTGCTACCCTGAGGATAACTCACCTGAACTCAAGTTCAACTCCCTCCGGAGCCAGCTTGCCAGCAGACTCCACGGGGATCCAGAGCCACGTTATCCAGGGAAGAACTCCCGTTTGGCTAGAGGTCCACAAACTCCGGGAGCCTCTGGCGCTGCCCAGACGCTCGGGTCAGGCAGAGGCTCGGAGACCTGGGAACCTGGCGGAGAGGAGGCTACAGATGTCAGCCGAGTCCAGCCAGGAAGTGCGGGCGCCGCGCCGCGCCTTCCCCTTCCCCTTCCCGCGCGGTCCCGGAACGAGCTCCTCCGCCGCGCGCGCTCGGCCCATCAATCTCGCCCCTCGCTCGCTCGCTCGGGCGCCGCTTTCACGCTCCGCCGTTCATGTTACCATTCTTCTCGGGCGACGGAACCCACCCAGAGGAGCATCGCGAGCACCTAGGAGGCGATGTTTCCGGATCGCCTCTTGGAAGGAAGGGGACGGGGTCGGCGCGGCTCGGGGCTCCGCCGGGCTCCGGGAGTGGGCGAGGACTCCGGAGGCTGCGCGCGGCGGAGGCGCCCGCTCCCCCTGCCGTCGCCAGCCCTGCGCGGAGACCCCGGCGGCGTCCACGTGCGGGAGCCCGGGGCCGCGAGGGGAGGGCGGGACCCCGCGTGGGTGGGCGATGCCTCCCGGCTTCCAGATGCTATATAAACAAACGCGGCCGCGAGGAGGAAGAGGAGGGCGAAGACTCGGCGGCGGAGGACGTGGAGCTCTCGGACCGCGCGTCTCCGCGCTTTTCCAGCCAGGGCTTTTCAGGGCGGCCTCGGGATGAAGAGGATTCTGGCTCCCCAGTGCTCTCACCCAAAAGGCGCCAGGCCTGAAATTCTGGTGGAAAGCTCGCCATGTGCCCGCCAGTTTGCCCGGGATGTCTCCACGGTGCCGAGGGGCTCCCCGAGAGCCCGGAGTGGCGGCGACCGGAGGCGGAGGCGCCGCTGGGCTCCACCGTCCCACGGAGGAGGCTTCCCCGGCCGCGCGTCCCGTCCCGCCGCTCAGGACAGGTACGTGGAGGGGAAGGAAGAGGAAGCCGCTCCCGGGGCGAGGCGGGCTTCTCCGGGAGCAGCTGGTGGAGGATGCTGTGGAGACTGGCAGCTCCGCGTGGGTCTGCACACGCCCGGGGCCCGGTTAACATTTGGCAGTACCACCCCCTTCTTTGCACGCCTGCACCCGGGCTCCTTATCAGTGCAAGAGCTACCTGCCCCTCACTGGTCTCGATCACACTTCCGTCAACAACCAGGAAACGTGCGGATGGAGATAAGTCTGGCAGATGGAACCCCCTCTCCCTGACCCCAAGACTGATGCACCACCGTCCACTGTACAGGCACGAACCAGTGGCAGCCTCTCCGAGGGTCCATCCAGCATGCCTTGCACTGCTGGCCCTTGCTTGGTACCCTCGGAATCAGGAACCCTCGCTCCTGAAAGAATGGGGCCTTAGGTGAGCTTGTTTCCACGCTGTGTCAGCCTTCCAGAGCCAAAATCCTACGCCGTGGTCATCTCTTTGTTACAAGCTAGACATGACGCTTATTAGCTTGGGATAAATGAGGCTGTGCACTCCGAAGGGTATTTCCTCCCCTTTCTTTATTGTTTTCCACCATCGCTCTTCCTCTCTCCTTTTCTTCTTTCCTTCTCCCTCCCCTTTCCACTCTGTCACTGAAGTGTCTCCCTTGAGAAAGAAAGATTTGAGTGTGAGGAGTTACGCTTTAACTCTTCACATTATGCATTTAAAATGGATTTTGAACAATAGAGACTGGCTGTATGACTTGATGAATAAAGCTTTATGCAGCGATACTTGTTTTTCTGTGAATTGATTCTATTTTAAAGAGTAGAAACAGTTAATAAATGATTTTGAATGTGCCCTTTCCATAGAGAACATTTATCTTTAAATTTTGCACACGTGCAGTTTAAGAATCTGGAGAGCAAGGGATTTAATTCTTCTTCCTCCCACACACATACACTTTTATACTTTGAGCTATTTTCTAGCCTCCTTTTCCTAAGTGTAATTCTGAAACATAGAAATGTGAATTCTGGGGAGTGGTAGAAGAACAAGAGGATTTTTCTGGGATGATCCAGTCTCAAGGAAAAAGAATTTTGAAAATCATTTAAATTTATTGGATATTTATTTCTTGTCTATGAGTGAAGTTATTGATCATGTAGATAGGGAAAAAACCTTAAAAGTACACTTGAAAAGTTAAAATCCTTAACATTTTAAAATCATTTATACCTTTTAAAAAAATCCTGAATCAGAAATAGATATACTGTCACTGTATTTGCTAAATCCAGAATGCTTCATTATTGTTATCCTAGTAAATGTCTTGCGTAAATGTCTAACAAAACATTATTAATGATAGTGAACAGACATAACCATTAGTTCTCCAGTCAAGTACTTGTAAAATATACAGTTAAAAGTAGGTGAAAAATATGCTCATTTTTGCATTTACAGTGAAGACCATCACTTTTGCTTTTCTCCCCACCTACTGAATTTATTTATTTTTGACTCAGAGAAGAATCTCCCCTTACCCGGCAAGCTGAAGTTCTCTTACAATTCCACATGTAAACTATTAACTTATAACAATACAGCTAAGAAAATTTGATATTTTAGATTAAATTTACAAAAAACTTTATTTAAATTTCCAAAAAACTGTGCAATTACTTGATCAGACTTGTTAAATTATTTGATCAGATAATTCAAATTCCTACACAAACACAGACAATCTTTAAATTGGCTATTAAGATTGATTTAATCCAAATTCTTACGTCTCATTTCAAAAGATTTAGTGTTTGCATCTCTATTATATTATAGTTCAGTCAGCAACCTTAGATAATCAGAGTCTCACTGTGCCTAGTAGTGTGCTAATAATTATAGGGACATATACTTTAAAAAAAAAAGCAGCCATATCTGTAACCTTCATTAACATTTATTCTGGATGAAATACAGCATAAGGACAATTGTAAGCTACTTAGTGTAGTCCTAAATTGGGCCAAATCAAATCCTGTCTTAGAAGATGTAGGAGTATATTGTATTGGATCTCTTTTTGTACTCCAGAGTTCAGTGAATAGTCCCAACTGTGTTATTCTGCTGTACATAACAGAGGCCAGGACCTGGAGGTTTGTCCAGGCTGGTAAGATGGATAGCACTGGGCACTGACTTTTGGTTGGAAGATAGTCTGAGACATTCACTTAAAGCTCCTCGTCCTTCTTCATATAACTAAGGATGTGATCTAAGCTTCTTATAACATGGCAGGTGGGATCCACATGAGAGTGCCCCAGAAACGTGTGTCAAGAGGGAGAAATTAAAAAAAAATACAAGACTAAGTCTTCTTAACAGCTAAGTTTAGAATTGGCACATCCTGCCTTCTGCAGTAACCACAAGACTGACCCAGGTTCAGAGCTGGGATGCGGTGGGGAAACAGAAGAGACATTTTAATGAGAGATGTGACAAAGAATGCATGGGCATCTTTAAAGTGCTACAGACACCCAAATGCACAGAGAGATGAATTCATAGAAAGGCCTACCCAGTTCAGCAAGAGGATAATGGAAGTGGTTTGCACAGTAGTGCTAAATCAAATTATTCAATTGCTATGAAGATAATGAATTGGTTTACTTTCATTTCCTTACCATACTGAAAAAAGTAGAAAGACTCATGATGACATGAATCAAACATACTTTGAAAGAAAAATCCGCTCTTGATTTCATTATATTAGCAAACAGCGTCAAACAGATTAAACTTTTACATATGACAAGGCAATACTTGTTGAAAGTCTTTTGTTCATACAGCCAAGAGAGATCATTAGTAACCATATTTGAAAAGGCTTTATCCTTGAATGTTTTTGTCTCAACACTGCAGACTATGAAACTGTTAAGCATTTGTTGTGAAAAGTAGCAAGATTTTTAAACTAGTACTACCACTAAGGAAATCAGTCCTCAAAAAACTCAAACTAGGAATTCCATTCAGCCAAACCATTCCCTTTCTAAGTATTTTCTTGAAAGGTTAAATCAGATCTCATATATCCCACGACGCATGCTTAGTTATGTTGATGACAGCACAATTCCTAGCAGCTAAATCTTGAAGGCAAACTCCATGTCAGTGAAGGGAAAACTTTAGAGCACTCCATGATGTAAGCAGTCTGTTTCAGCATGTGTGCCATAGGTTCACCACTGCTTGTGTCCATCAGTGAATGAATAAAGAAAATGTGGTACTTACATGCAGTGGAGTACTGCCCTGCCCCAAAGAGGGACACACTGGAATCATTTGCAGGAAAACAAATGCACTTTGAGACCACCATGTTATGTGAAATAAATCAGACATGCACGTTTAAATGTCACATGGTTTCTTTTTTATAAATAACTCAAAATACAAATAAAGAATAAAATAAAAGTAGGGAGTTAGATCTTTCTCAAATGGGAAGAGGACCAAGAGATAGAAGAAGAGGAAGGAAGTAGTGAAGAAGGCAATAAAAAAGAAATTAAGACATGTTATTTACAGGTACCAACACCTCACAAAGAATGTAAATATTATGCATTACAAACGTACTGGTAAAAAGAAATTGAGTATATTTATTGGAATTTATCAGTAAAACAAAACTTTATTTTACCTTCTGTCTTAAAATGTTAGGATTTATTTCCACTTGAATATTAGTGTTTGGTATGTTTTTATGAAAAAATTCCAAAAGTAGAGAAGAAATATAATTGTCTACAAATAAAGATACCTGTTTTGGTTTTTCCCCTAAGATATCTGGAATATAAGAAAATCTTCAAAGTTCT
Organism: Dolichotis patagonum; assembly: GCA_004027295.1. Taxonomy (NCBI): domain Eukaryota; kingdom Metazoa; phylum Chordata; class Mammalia; order Rodentia; family Caviidae; genus Dolichotis; species Dolichotis patagonum. Next base: position 33,239 of record PVJX010002258.1, read on the forward strand.
AATTCAGGGCAAATTACGAGGACATGTTCACTTATGCTTTACTAAGTTCTTTACGTTTTTTAGAAGTAATTCTGCAGTGAGACAAGAAATATGAATGTGTTAAATAGCAATTTAAATAAGACTAAATTTAAGTTATACAATTCATTTCATATAATTAAATAAAAGCACATATTAAAGAAATTTACTTCAACTTATATATTAAAATATGCAATTGCCTAGTCTATATCATTCTTGACATTGTTCGTGACAAGGCCCCAAATCAATTTCTCTCTCTCTCTCTCTCTTCCTCTTTCTCTCTCTCTCTCTCTGTCTCTCGCTCCATATTTCAGCAAATGTGTTAGAAACAAGACACAAAGTTAAGCATATTTATGAGCTTTTCAGCATAATGAAAGAGTTAAAATGTGATTGCAATTAAATGTGGTAACATTTAGCTATAGATGTTAAAAAGAAAAGAGAAGTTTGACTATTTGACCTAAATGTTCTCTACCTAAACACGATCTTTACCTTATGGAATTTGAACACTCAAATTTATCTTTATTTATTTATTTATTTATTTATTTATTGGGTACCAGAGATCGAACTCGCGACCTCACGCTTGCCAGGCAGGCACTTATGCCACTGAGCTAAATCCCCAGCCCTCAAATTTATCTTTATTAATAGACTATTCCTTGATTCAAAAATACAATTCCGTGAAGATTGCTTCAGCAATAAGATCACCATATAAAATCCTGCAGATGCTCAGGTCTACAAAATACTACAAAACGTTGTAGTATTTGCTTAAAATCATATCCTCTTATAAATTTTAAATAATTGGTAGATGAGTTATAATTGATACAATGTACATATATAAATAGTTGTTATACTGTTATTTCAGGGAATAGTTACAAGCCAAATTTCTGTAGTTGTACATGTATACAGATGTGATTTTTTCCCAGATAGCTTTGATGTTGTTGAATCCTCAAATAGGAAATCTTCAGATTCCTTCAGATTCAGGGAAAATTCCATTTCTCTTCCAGTTTACTTAGTTAGCAAACCCTGATTTAGCCTTTACATGCCAGGGATGTATCCAAACATTAAGTCTCTTAATCTTACAAATAATGCTAGCATGTATTTTCTATCACTAACTGCATTTCACAACTTGTAAAGTTTAGGCAAGACATGACAATCATCTTGGCCAAACAAGGAATGGCAAATGTCAGAAGAAAAATCTGAACCCAGGCATTTTGCTCCAAATTCTATAGTGTTAATCACTATACTAACTTTTCATAAACTTTTTTTGGGGGGAGGGATAAGCTTTCTCTATCCATTTTGTACTATTTTTACATTTGTGAGATTAAAGGAACTAAAGGAAAATCCAACTTTGAGAAAAATAATTGGTCTAGTTTTACAAACTTGAAGTTTTTCTATTCATATTTTTTGTGGAGTTTAAGAAAAGCATCTATTTTGGAGGTTAACTTATTTTATCAACTATAATTAATTTTATGGTTCACACCTATATAAATATAGGTTTAACTTTATTTTGTATGATTACAATTATAGCCAGGCATATAGCTCAGTGGCACAGTGCCTGCCTTGCATGCATGAGGTCGTGAGTTTGATTCTCAGTACCAAAAAAAAGGATAATTATATATATCACACATTAGATTTGTATGTTAGATTGTATGTTTATCTTATTCTTTCAAAATACTTGCAACTTTTTAAAAAACATCCCTTCTTATGACTTTAATATATTTGAGTTGAAGTAAACTGCATCCATTTGTTTCTATAAGAAGTCAAATTACTTTGGGATGATGAAATAAGTGATAATAAAGTTAATGTTAAATTCGAAGGACAGATATTTTTATAACACAAGATATCAGAAATAAAAATTCTTAAAAATACAATTAATAAGATAAATCAGACATTTATAATAATTCAATATTAGACATCATAAAAATTTTTAAAGATACAATTAATAACAAGCCAACAAAACATAAATCATGCTTAAGAATATAACTTTTCTCCTCTTCTCTCTTTTTTTCTTTTTCAGAAGGGAAAATAAAGAATGTCATATACATATTATGTATTGGGTGGTCACAATTATTCTGACAGTATTATGTACATTAAACAAAGTAAAAATATCAAAATTTATTATATTCAAGACATAATGATAAAGAATTATTTAATTTTTTAAATGATTTAGGAAATGTAGGTAATGAGAGCACTGCAGGGAAAAGTCTTGCCTTGAGATGTTCAAAAATTGACCAGGTGGAGTGTAAAGAAACTTGACAGAGAGAGGGAGACAGAAAAAAAGAGACAGAGGGAGAGACAGAAGCACAGACAAACACAGACACAGAAAGACAAATCCAGAGAGAGTCAGAGACAGAGAGACAGAGAAGGAAACAGAGGGACAGAGAGACAGGAGAGAGAAGGGAATCAGGCATGCCAGGATTTAGACCAGTATAATGTCAAATCAAGGAAACAGGGAATTTCTTTACTTGATTATGTGATACCTGAAAATATATTTGAAGCAAGCAAGGAATGCGCCTTTCATATTATAAGAATGGAATTCTAAGTAAGAGAAATAAGAGAAAAGCCTTGAGGTAGAAATTTGTCTGGGATTTTAAAGAACAGCTTGGGATTTGAAATGGAGTGGTCTGAAATGGAATGGAGTACACTGAAAAAGGAGAAAAAGTTGGGTGTGGTATCACACAATTGTAATCTCAACACTCTGGGAAGCTAAGGCAGGAGGATCGTGAGTTTGAGAGTGGCTCGGGCAAGTTAGCAGTTTGCCAAGACCACCTTGTCTTAAAATGTAAAACAAAATAAAAGAAATAAAAAAAGAACCAGAGATGTAGCTCAGCGTAAAGGTGCTCATAAAAAAAAAAAAAGAAAAAAACCAGGATAGTGTGTGGGGAGGTAATGGATAACAGGGCTACCGCCCAGGTACCTGAAATGAAGGCTCCTATCAAGTGTTATAATCTATGGTATGGTTTTACCACTTCATCTAAGTAAGACAGGAAGCCACTCCAGGGACTGAGTGGAGACTAACATGATCTGACTTACTCTGGGAAGATCACTCTGGCAGCTGAACCGAGAATAAATTACACAAAAATACGAAGGGATAAAGATATTCAGGTGTCTTCCATCAGGTTAATTAATAGTAATGGAGATGAAGAAAAGTGGTTATTATATTTTTATAATGTTCTTTTCATAAAACCACATGGAATAGTTTGTAGAATGACTATGAAGTGTGAAAGAGATATCTCAGTACTGCAGGGTTTTGGTCCAAGCACTGCAAAACTGGATTTATGTTTTTAGATAGGAAAGACTTGGGGGAAATAGGTTCAAACAAGATCAAGTATTTGGTTTTGGAACTGGTACAGTTAATAGGGAAAAGCTTGAATAAGCATTGAGATATAAAACTGTGGCATCAGGAACATGAGTATGTTTGTAGACTCTAACAGTGATATAAATGTGAAAGGGACTAGAGTCCTTACAATCATAAAATAGACTGAGAACCCAAAAAAGTTAGTGTGAATATGTGATAGAACTAGAAAATGTGCTGTTTTGAAGAGGGAAGAAGAAAAAGACCTTTACTGCAGTGACCAATCATTTAAAGGAAACTAGTAGAATCAAAAGAAAATTTCAAAGAGGAGTGAGGCATTGGTTTCATAAAATAAAGTTGAAAAGGCAAAGATAAAGTGAGAGAAATCATCATTGTATATTGCATTTGCAGAATATTTGCTTTCCTTTTAAGATTTTTAAAAGTTAGCAGCATCATGTGCAGCAAAAGTAGCAGTTCAGATGCTAGAAAGGATGACCTATACAGAAAATCTGATAATAAATTTTTAATTAACATAATTATGTTAGGCACTTAACAGCTGAAACAAGGAATTTTGTGCAATATAAGTATACTGTATTTATCTCTGAAAACATTTATCAAAAAATGAAAAGCTTTCAAACATTACTGTTTCATGAGAATTTAAATTATGTTTTTTTGTGAAACTAACACAAAAGTATTTTAAACTCACTGAATGAAAACCTTTCAAATTTTTAATGACACCCTTTACAAAAAGGGTTAAATAATCATTGGGCAAGACATCCTTGCTTCCTAATCCTTCCTGAACACATGGATGGTTGATAGCTAGCCAATTAATAATGTGCTCAACAAATTTTATTAAGCAACCACACTTCATGAAATCTATGCTGGATCATCTTCATGAGATAAGTATATGTAAGTCTTCTTAGATTTCAGATCTCATGTATTTCTGCTCTGTTTTTTCTGAAAGTCTTTCTGATCTAATTTGGATCTCTCTCTTTTTCTGTCTCACTTGTATGTGTGTAAAGTTGATATCGTAATCACCGTCCCGATATATGTACTCACACATCCATCATAATGAATATAACTTAACAATTTTACATAATACCTCCTAGGACTTTGAAAATAACACTTTTTCAAGTGAAAATGAGTGCAGTTACTGCATATGAATAGATATGTCAAAGTGTTGGTGTAAGAGTGGCAGTAACTAAGAACAAATGGCAAAAGCAAATTCACATACAGTGCATCTTTGTAACTTTTGTACTTCATAAGATCATCAGCGTAATGACTATCATCCTATGTTCAGCGCTCACTCCTCACTGCTTCTCTATTCAATATGTAATTCAGTATGAATATTTCAGGTTTGATTATATCTATCCATGTTTTAAAACTCAAAAAAGTCTTTATATTAATTATGTCTGATATGCCTTTGAATTACATTAACAATTCAGATACCCTAAATTACTTGTAACCTTGTCAGTTGTGATTTTTTTCAATTTCACCTCTAGACAAGTAAATATGTTTTGAGATATCCTTTGAAAACCTCTAAGAGGCTATATGTAGTCAACACAGTGGTAGTGAAATGAAAAAGAAAGGAAGAAAGGCAACGAAAGCCTGTGTTCAGCACCCATTTTCTCACTGTCCGAATGACTTGTAAAATCTATCCTGTTATTTTGTGACTGTAGTTTTGGAATGTTATGCCTATTTCAAACATTAATGTGATAATCAAAATAGAAGGCTTATAGATAGATGCCTGAGAGTTTCATGTTTATAAGGAGAATAAAATCAAAGCCAGTATCAGCTTTGGGATCTCATTGATTACTTAATCCGTTTTCATGACACTACTCTGTAAACAAGAGTGAAAATTAAATTAAACTTAATAGTTGGCCCACCTTTCAAAATTGAAAAGAATCTTCTAAATCATACTTGTTGGTGACATCTGCTTTAGGCTAAATTCAAAGTACCTTAATCAAGACAAAAAATATTTTAGTACACTACAATGTAGTTAGCAGTTAATGTTTTTCTGTTAATAACAATACATCATTACAGCTAAAGTTAATTACTCATTATACTATCTATAATATGCTTCATTATAATATGGCACATTAAAATATTTTTAATTTGATATTTATAAAATATCAAATATTTGATATTTATAAAACTCTTGTATTATAGCTACTTTTGGTAAAAATTACTCCTATGTAAAATTTATGCAACCAAACCTAAAGAGGGTAAAACAGCTTGCAAAAAGTAACTGAGGTAATATGTTTTAGATCAGAGAATTTAAAGGGTGTCTTTTTAATCCTAAGATCCGAATTTGTTATATTAAAACAAAAGTGTTAATATGTAGCTACAAATAATTAATTTATTTAAACTTTTTAAAAATAGATATACTCCTGATTAATTTTAAGGTATTGCATTTGTCCATTAGAATCTAAGAGTGATACTTGCTTTAGTCAGCTTTCCTGTTACTGCTGCAAAATGCCTAATATCCACAAATTAAGAGTAAAAGCTAAATTAGGCTCACAGTTTTGTAGGGTTCAGTCCATATTAAGTTGGCCTCAATGCACAAAGGCATGATGGAGAAGTTAACTTCTAAACATCCTTCCCCCTCGAAAATGGTAGGGACCTTGTGAAAGAGACTCCTGGCCTGTAGGTGGCTTGCCCTTCCACAGTGTAAGGATACAGTTTCCTTCACCTGAGGAGGATGTAGCACTGAACAGCACCTAGGAAGCAATGAGTGGTATCTTTTGATTTTGTTTTGGAGGAAACTAGTTTTTATGAATATATAAAAATAATTTTGCTATAATTTAGTCCTGTCATAGCAGGATTCTATATCTTTAGGTATATAATTTGACGGTTAATCTGTTCAAAACATTTTCACCACCAAAATAATATAAAAGTAGGATTTCACATGTTAATTAAAAGCAAAATGGCATATAAATATTTGCATTTTTGCTTCAGGGCTATATTAAGTCTCTCCACACTCTGTGATAAGATAGTCCAAAACAACTTGTCCCATTATACTTGGTCCACTTGACTATAGCAGTGACATCATGCTCACTGATACGGATGAGCAAGTTCTAGCTTGTTAAAGACATGACAACCCACAAGCTCCTAACGGCAGGAGCAAAAAGTCCTATGAAAGTTCAAGAGCTCACTATAACAGTGCAATGTTTTTTTTTTTAATTCTATGTTCTGAGAATGTCAATAAAATGCAAATGTTTATATCTCATGCTTCTAAAGAAAAGAGAAAATTATTATACTTCATATCCTCCACCTCTAAAAGGAAGCACAATGCCTGGTAGAGCTTCCTGGGTTCTAGACACATCCTGTATCACCGCAGAATAGTGGTGTAACCGTTACTGTCCAGAAACAGTGCCAGCGCTGAGGGGAACGTGCAGCAGCTACAGGCACTGCAGCAGGTCTGGGCAGCGGTTTGTGCAGTGCTGCCATTCAGAGTACATCACTCTGGTGAACGCTGCAGCACAAAAACTGTTGCTGATATGAAAAATAGGGTATCTAGTATCCATAGGCAACCCCATTTAATCTGAGAATCACAGTGTAGTTATAGGCCACTGGAGCTTTACCACGGGATCCAAAACAGCAAATAATATCAGTCTTGAAAAAATATCCTAATGGCCATTTGTTCTTAGCAGAGATAGTGCTTGACCATACAGCAGCAAGACTGCTGCCAGAGCTTTCCAACCTGAGCTGAATTTCTCAGATTTCCAAGTCGTAAACTTGGGAGACTTTGACAGAAATTTTCCTACTGTTTTTGTTATATCTGACCTGGAGTGAAGGCAAGTGTAAAGTCAAGGATACAAGTCAGTTGCACAAATATATGAGCCAGAAATCTATGCCACTCACCACTGTTTCACCAGAATCTGTGTGCCTGATACTTACATCCACATCTATTTGATGGAGGAGGGAAGTTCAGGTTTGGTTTTCAAATTGCCCCGTTTGGTATGTGTGTGACTGCAAAAGTGGATTGCTGCTCTCCAGTTTGGGGCAATTCTAAAACACATCAGTGAGAAGTCCTCCCAATTATCAGATGCCCAGGAAGCGCAACAGGTTATCTATATTGCATGGAAAACATTGTAGGCTGAGATAAGAAAATATATGCAAATACAGCAAAGGAAAATATCTTGGCTATTATGGGCCCAGAAGGAGAAACATTGGAGCTGCAGCAGTTTTGAGAGGAGACATATATCCAGGGAACTCTGAGTAGAAACAACTTGTAGCTGGGTCTGTGCAACGTATTAATGCCAATTAGAAAGCATCCACTAAGGAAGTGGCACAATACAACATGAGAGTAAAAATACTTCAAGAGTGGACATCAGCTGGAGACTATTTGTTTAGCCTAGCACTGGCATCAGCTAACTTATGAACTAGTTTTGGTGGCAGAAATGGAGACTATGCTCATGTGTAGCCAAATGGGATTCCTCTCAGCAATGCTGAACCAGTCACTAACCTACCAACAAATAAGGACTTACAATTAAGTTCGTCATATTGAATTCTTTCCACCCTAGAATGAGTGCCATTTTATTTTCTTTGGAATAAATTCAAGTATATGTTTGTCTTCCTTGGCCTTATCACCTCAACTAGCACCACTGTTTGAGGACTTATACTAGAAACCTGTTTAAATATTTAGTGAATCAACACATCATCTTCCTGAACATCCCATTGTTCCAAGAATTGGCTTTAAAAAAAACGTGGGTGTCTATGGCTATATGACTGTGAAGTACATCTAGCTTCTCACCTACTAGCTATTGTCCTAGTTGAGCAGTAGAACATTTTGGAGACATAACTGAGAAACCATCTTGGGGATGATATACAGTGACAGGCTCTATATTGTTAAAACATTTACAGTGGACGAGGTTGGGAAGCAATAAGTGGAAGTAAGTATTGTTAAAACATTTACAGTGGACGAGGTTGGGAAGCAATAAGTGGAATAAGTGGAAGCAATCCCCCTTGAGAATTTTGTGTTTTTTATTCCTACACTTCTGGTCTCTGTAAGTTGACAAGTTGTAATTTTTAGGTGGAAACAGACGTTTCTGTCAGAGCATGCATGAAAGTCCTATTGACCATTAAAGCTGTTGCTGACATCAGGTCATTTCTTCTTACTTCTTGGGCCAGGAAAGCAGTTGTCAATGAAATAATTGACTAACATGAAGATAGCTGACCCTGATTGTCAAAAGCATAAATAATACTTTTGGTATGTTGGTAATTCACAGGACTATGTTCTTACGTTCCTCTGCACAACTGAGGACAATTAAAAGGCAAGCCAGCAGTCAGAGAGTGAGAAGGATATGGTGAATAGGCTCAGGTGAATCACTGAAGAATGAGGTCTGTGTAACCCCTGCAAATGAACTGCTTACATTAGCAAGAGTACTGAGTATCAGAGAGAAAATGCTGGGATAGGTGGTAGAGAAAGAAGAGGACAAATAGTTTGTCATGACCTTAGAACCAGTAGCAGTATCATGAGCTTAGTCTGTCCCACCAACTGTCTTCTTGCAAGTTACTCCTAAGAAAGTGACCGTTTTAAACCACCTAAAAGACCTCTTATGATATGAGCTTACTGCACCAATGAGAGTTGATAGTAGAGGCCAAGATGAACCACCCAGATCCTACTCTGGACTAAGACTCTCATGTGACTTCTGATATTAGCTGAGTCTTTCTGTCTCTCTGCCTCTGCCTGCCTCTGTCTCTGTCAAGGTCTCTGTCTCTCTCTGTCTCTATCTCTCTCAAAATTACCCATCCAGAAAGGGATTGTCCTAGACTCTCGCCCATTGGCGAGTCTAGTTCCAGAGTTGCTCATATGATCAGTTGAAATCTTGGCTGCCACTGCCACACAGCTCGATTTTGCCCTCTGCCTAACCCTTGCTACCTCACTCCTTACTGAAGTGGTTACCTATAGCAGTCTCTAATAAGCTTATACTTTTGCGAATATTATATACTCTACTCAGAATAGGAAGAACTCATCTGTTATGCTCTACAATGACTATGGTATTTTCTTCAAATTACAAGCATATATTAAGTAGTATTATAAAACTGCTTTGAAGACGTTTTCTAAAAATGACTTAAGGACTTTTATAGTCCCTGTTTAATTAACAGTGATAACATACTTTATAGAAAGGATTACTTGGGGAGGAATAAAAACAATATATTCAAAAGCCATAATGACTACTTCTAATGCCAAAACATTAAAATAAAATCCTTTTAATATTAAGTCTATACTGTTAAAACCTAATATATTACCATTAAATCAGGAGTTGAGTGATTGGCCTTTTCCTCCAAACTCACTGGGACAGTATGGCAAAATGTGAGCCAGGAAAAGGACAGTCTTAAAAGTTTAAGTAAAAGTCTGCACTTTGGATTCATTGCAGGTATAAGTAACATCCAATATAAAACAATAATATTCTTACCATTTTATTTTAGGTTTCTTTTTAACTTGACTTTTTGCGAACTAAGATCTACCTTGTCAAGTTAATGGTCCATGGTCTGTCACTCACCTCTGCTATTACAGGATGGACTTCAGAAAACTGACAGTTTCCATGAATAACAATCACATATCCAAAGATGTCTCTAGTAAAGGCCACTTTATTGATATAAAATGGACAACAGCTTTTTAACATTTCCCCTGGCCTTTCCCTAGAGCAAGTGGGATTATATATGGGATTATGTTTCACTCTCAATTACTTTCTTCCTTATAGCAGAGGATATCACATCACAGCAGAGGTCTAGTCATGAAATCTTGTGTGTATATTTCCTGTAATAGATTTTAGATTTTACTATTTCCCCCCAAACCTCCCAAAGTTGCTGTAAAACAGAAGATGAACTTGTACACATCAGTTTTTTATTATTCTCATATTATTATTTATAGGCTAAATTTTCAGGCTCAGTTGAAATGGTCTGTATACAGTTACTATAAATAATTACTATTATATTTCTCAATCCTCTAATGGTAAATCAAGCCTCCTGCATAAAAGGTGGCTGTTAATTACCTATTCTTTTGTTTGAATAGCTATAGATTTCAACTAAAATAACCATTCCTTCAATCATTTTCCATATAATTCTTAGCACTCCTCATGCAGAAAAGCCAATATTTTAAGTAAGGCAGACACAGCAGTAAACAATGCTCTCTGTCTTAACAGAGCTTTCATTCTAATGTAGAAGGACAGAAAACAAATACAAACAAAATGCTTGCAGAAAGTAACTAAAGGGTCAGAGAATGGAAAACAAAGCAGAGAATGAGGAAATATAATACTAAGCATTTTGCATTTAGAAATAGAGCTAACAGCTTAGGTCCTGTTGAGAAGATGATGACAACGAGGCAGTCTTGAATGAGGAGAGAGAGAGAGTCAGGAATACATTTAGGGAAGAGCATCTCAAGTGAAGGAAATAACGACACATGTCTTGAGGCGGAATGGTGGATGATATGTTATCTTGGCATAATATTGTTATCTTAAATTAGAAGACAAAATTATTGCTTCTTGCACAAAAATCACTTTTGCTATTTAATGATCTTGAATGTCATTGTAAGCTTAGCAGGAAGTAGAAATGTTAACAATATTCTCCAGACTGAATGTAATTTCTCTATATGTACACATACATATATATACATGCCCTATATATGTATCTATGCACAGTTATATACTCATTTTAATATAATATGACATACTTTATATATTTCTATATGCATATGTATGCATATCTATATATGTAGATACCTGCTTTAACACATAATTGTAGTGGGAAGTATGATGCAAAACAGTTTTAAAAGTGAGTCACGCATCTCTAGTAGTTCACACAAGCCGAATGTAGTGAATGCCCTATGTTACCCATCCCCTGAATGGTGACCATCATTATTTCACATCGTGAGCACTTTTGGATATGTGCATGCACTGGCAGCGGTTCCACTCGAGGCAATTGAGAGTGTAGGACCTACTCTGTTCAAACCTTTCTTGAATTACCTCTAGATAGGTTCCAAGTCCTAATTCTAATTTTGTTGTAGACATCTTGTCAATCACTGTATGCTCTCCAGGTAACTCTAGAGCTGACCCTCAGAATTATTTTCCACCCAGCATTCCCCATAAGCACGACTGTAGATTGCACATGGCAGTCACATGGAATCTATTTTCCATTCTGCATGTAGGCAAAATGGCAGTATCTAAAAGTTGGTGTATATAAAACAATATACAGGGAGTAGAGAATTTTGCAGATGTTGTGGACTGAAGATTATATTATGAAAAGACTAAAACTAAGAATGACAGTTCTGAGGTGGTGAAGTCCTAGAGTAAAATGTTAGCAGCAGGAACGAGCAAGAAGGACACACAAATACCATTTTCAAACAAGGATTTGAGGAGATGTATTAATAACTGGGTATTACAAAAGAGAGAAGTTGAGTGAAAAGGCTTTGCCTTATTCTTTCAGCTTTTCCTTTGTACGTACAGAATATAATTTACACATTATGGTTCAGTCAATTTGATCTTCAGGGAGAAAGAGCTCCTAGCAATGGAAGCAGAGAAGAAATTAGACAAATTTGTTTCTTACTAAAACCACTACTTTAAATGAGAAAATTTAATTCCTGTTGTTTAAGTGAGGAGGTTAATGTTATATTATTAGCGTATGGCATGAAGGACAAATGTTTATAGAAGAAAGTATATTTTATTCATACCAAAATTTCATAACACATCCATGTTAAGAAAAGAAAACCAATAAGTTAGCCTGTAATTACTTCTTTTGTCTCTGTCTAAATATAAATATATATATACTGATATTTAAACTAACATATATTTCTTTTAGTAATATTAAATCAATAATCTCAATAATTTTATATCATGGAATCATGTAAAATCTTTATATTCAACTATTAATACACATAAGCCATGACGTTTTCAGAACATACTGAATAAGCAGACTTATATCGAGAAAAAGAGTAAAGAATCTTAGTTTTGTTTATCGTTTTTTATCCTTCCAGGCACAATTTTTAGAGATAATGTTGAGTTAAATTTCAGTAAAGTCAGTTGAGTTCAGTTGAATTGAATATACTGTTATGGCCCCATAATTTCTTATTTCTGATTTGAAATTGTGTACTGCTTTAAAATGGGTAGAGGAAGCCTGGTGTGGTGGCTCATGCATGTAATCCCAGCATTTGGGAGCCTGAAGCAGGGGGATTCCTGAAAGTTCGAGACCAGCCTTGGCTACAAAGTGAGCTCAAGGCCAGCCTGAACAGCATAGCGAGACCCTGTCCAAAAAAAATAAGACTAAATAAATACATACATAAAATGGAGAGAGGGTTGGGGATATGGTGTAGAGGCATAGCACCTGTCTGACAGTTACATGGTCCTGAGTTTGATCCCCCATATTCATAAAAAAAGGAGACTTCTGACATTTGTGGTTTCAAATGGATATAGAATTTTTATGTTTCTTTAAAAATATAATTTAGTTCAAATCGTCAAAATATAAATAAAATAATCTCATGAGCACCTGTCTTGCACTACAAAAGTTAGTGGGTTAGTTTTCATACTGTCATAACCCTCTGCCTTATGTATTCTTCTTGGGCCTGACAGGGGAACATGCACTTTCATAGTTGACAATGTCAGTGAAACATTAAGATGCATGTTTTTTGTGACCATCATCATAAAAATATTTATAATTCTGCCCTTGTCTCATAACACATTTTTATTACTTAAATTTACAGAGTAGATTACTTACTAACTAGAGCTATATGTTAGCAATGCTCTATTTGGTTACAAATATTACAGATACAAACAATATATCATGTCTTTTATTTAGCTAACATACTTTGTTCATATTGAATATATATATTCAATACTATATATATATAGTATCTTTTTGCAACAGAATTTCACTACAAAGTTCATCTGGCAGTGAATTCACTTTGCAAGCCAAGCTGCCTGAAACTTGCAGGGATCCTCCTTCCTCAGCCTCCCAAGTGGTAAGATTACAGGTGTGTGCCAGGTTCAGCCTCATGTTGAATGTTTGAAGGTGATGATGAGAAAAACATTGGTATTATTCTTGCTTTAATGAAAAATCAAACCTTCTTGCTTCTCTAATTTATATTTAGCAACATTTATTGAATGCTTTTCATGAACCACATACTTATATATAAATATAAATAATAATAAATAATAATACTTATATATACATACTTATATACTTATATATAAATAGTAATAAATAATAAATAATAAATAAATAATGGCCGCAATATTGTTAGTTTTCATTCATTTTAATTTTGCTTCCTTTCATACATCATTCTAAGACTTTACATGCAATCACTTAATTTTAGTCACATTCCATATAACTTGCTAAACGTCCCAGAACAATTGAGCCCATGAGCCATGTCTCACCCACTATTTGGATAGCTGAGTAAATGGGGCACCATCTTTTCCTTTGTAGAAAGTCTCAGTAGAATGCATATAAATAGTAATAACATAGGCAAATAATTAGCAGCAGTGTGCACAAAATATAGAGCTTATACTCTCTGGGCTGAGGCAATTTCAGAAGGGAGCTGGCATGTCACTACACATGCACTTGCTCATGTCCTAGCATTTTTAAAAAGACAAATATCTCTTTGTAAGTGCAGGGCAGAGGAGACATGAAGCAGTGCTGGCTGAAGGGGTCATCAGTGTGATGCACACCAGTACCTAGGGACAACCGTGCATCTTCTCATGTGAAGAGTAGAGAATAAGCTACCAGAGGTGGAAGAGGGAAGCTGAATGACCTGAACTTGGGACAGTGAAAGAAGAGAGGAGGCAGCAAAGGGAACAGTGTTTAGAACTTGCAGAGGATGGAATTAGGTGGCCATTGAAAAATGTGGTGTGAGTAAATTAAGTATTAAGTGCTGGTGAATACATTTTGAATTCTTATACTTTACATTCAATGAAAAGACCATAGCAGAAGCAAATATGTGGCACTGAAGACACTCAGATCTTAAATTCAAAATAGTAAAACACTGTAGTTGGCCAATTCCCAGTTATAACCCACTGTCTTGGTCAATATTTAACTCATTGCAAGGTAGATATTAGTATTAAACATGGATAAGGGATCAAGGATTGAGTGAAGGGGAAAAAGAAGAGAAAAGGATGAAAAAAGAATCTAAATGTGTTATGTACATGTACCAACTCCCTACAAAGGATTTAATCATCATGTATTGCAAACATATAATATATAAATTGAAGAAGAAGGAAAACCCAAAACAAAACCTTAACAGTTGTTACCGTACCTTAATTGCCACTTTTCTTTTTGCAATTTCTCAGATGCAGACAACTGTTTATTCCTTCAATTGTCTGAATACAGTTAGCTGATGTACTCATACCAACTCCATTTAGCAGAATTCAGAATAATAAAGTGAACACCTATTTTTAATTTAATGAAACCCAACATTTGAATAATAGGAAATAATCTAATGACCCATCTTTCCAATTTTTTTTTCTTTTTTTGGACCGGGGATTGAATTCATGACCTTGCACTTGCCTGGCTGCCTCTTTTGCCACTGAGCTAAATCTCCAGCCGCATCTTTCCAACTTTTGGGTTAACTATTGGCTGCACCTAAATATATACAAAGTTACTAGTAAGTATTTTTGATTCTAGTGAAGATAATATTTTGTCAACCAATACATGAGTGACTCTTAATTAGCAAACTAGATTAAAAACACAAGTTTACTTTCATAAAGGAGTTGGACACATTTTAAAACTATTAAACCACTTGGTAGAAGATATATGGGGAATTTAATAAAAGAGATAAAAGCAATCATTTCTATTGAGAAGAAATATTAGTTAAGGAATTTTGTTCATTAAGGGGCATCTTAGTTTCTTTTCTCAGTGTTCAGGCAAAATACCAGATACCCAAAACTAAAGGGGGAAAGGTTTATTCCGCTCACCGTTTGCATTCAACCTACTGGGATTAGGGTGGTGTCAGTCCAATCAGTGGGTTGATCCAGCAGTCATCCACCTTGAATCCCAGCACCGTTAATCCCAGCCATTGCACAGTGAATCAATCACACACGCTAGATTCAGCTACCTTCAAAAATCCTTTTGGCTGCAAGAGGCTTTGGGGAACATCTAGACACAAACCATAACAAGGGTAACGTTCATAAAACCAAAAATTCATGTCTTTTCATCTTTAATTCTAAACATTTAAGTGATTATAGGCAAAATGGTAAATAAGTAGAAGAATATTTAAGAAGCTAACAGTAAACTTTTGTTTCACTAATAATCGATGAGGTTAATCATTTTGTTAACTTTGCAGACACAGGAAGTTACCTCTGTTGTATAAGTTGCACTTAGAACTAGTGGTCCATTATGTACGCTATTACTGAATAACATTTAGATTCAACGATTTTAAATCTCAGTGTTTCTTAGGAGGCATGTGTAAGAAATGATTTTTGGTAGAAGAAGATATACCTAACTGTAGAACAATTCTTTAGGAACTAAGCAATTAAAAGTAATGGGCAGGAATGAGTTTAGAGAAATATCTTTTTTCTAAAAGGCTTTTTACAAAATCTAAATTAGAAAGATAAACTTGCAGAATTTTACCAACTCATTTCACGTTTTCTCTAAAAACCTAAAGAAAGACTCATTTTTAAATACCAGTTTTTATAGGATGCATGCTTACTTTTCACTGTTAAGATAGGAAATATTCCATTAATCTGGAGTGAGGGGAAAATTATAAATCAGGAGGTTCTTTCTGACTGTATTCATTGTGTGTAAGATATCAGTTTTAAAGGTTGCAGTTACTTGTCTCAGCTCCATGGTGGAGCCATAAGCATGATCTTCAAATTTTTCTCAAAATGAAACAGCATCTATATGAATTTTGAGAAGCATTGCTGAAATATAACAGTTAATATTTCATAAAATAAGTTTACAAATAATGCATTTCTGCTGTAAATCTATCAGTAATGAGTTGACATTTTGAGTCACAATTTGATTCACTGGTTGGCTATTTTTATTAATGCAATCAATTATACTATAATACTGCAATGAACACAGATTTTGGAAAGTAGAAGAAATAAGATAAAAACATACTTTAAAAGATATTTTCATAAATGTATAGGCTTTAGTATCTATTAAAAATGAAAATGGATGGTTTGTTAAAAACAATCTGGGTAATATGTAAAAGGGATGTTTTTAGAAAGGCAAAAAGAACATGTAATTTAGTATTTTGCATAAAAAGTTTCTCAGTTTATAAGATAAATGAAAACTGCTGAATCTGGCTTTCACTGATTAAGAACCCTTTGCATTTAAATGAGACCTTTCACATAGAATGTGCTTTTTAAGCATAAACTAATTAATTTTTAAAGCACTTCAAGAAGGCAAATCAATCCTCTTTTCAGTAATAGAGAAACTAAGGCTAGAAAGTTCGGTAGGCATTTTAGTTTGAACCATTTGTGAAGTAGAAATCAAAATTTAAAAACAACTCAGAAACTTCTAATGTTTTTAAAATGAAGCCTTAGCACATTACTTGTTTTAAAATCAGGGAAAATAATGTGTTAGATATTTCATAGATTCATATTAATTCTCCTCTACAGTATAGATACTCTAAAAAGTACATGAAATTTTTTAAAGGACTGGAGTTGTAGCTCAGTGGTATAATGCTTGCTTAACATACGAGAAGCTCTGTTTGAATCCTTAGTATGATGAAAAACTAATAAAATAAAATAGAAATACTAAATCTACTGGAAGAGAGAATGGGTAAAACTCTAGAAAACATTAGCATAAGCACAGACTTCATGAACAAAACCCTGATTGCGCAGGAACTATCACAAAAGATCTACAACTGGTATCTCATCTTACTAAAAAGCTTTTGCACAGCAATAAGGAATCACCAAGAGGGTGAAAAGACAGTTCACAGAGTGAGAAAAAAATTTTCCAGCTGTTTCTGAGACAAAGGGCTACTACTTAGAATATATAAAGAATTGAAAAGAATCAGATCCCCCAAATTTAAAGACCCAATTCAACACTGGCATCTGAGTCAAATTCACACTTTTCAGATGAAGAAGTAAAAATGGCAAGTCATTCAAAAGATGCAAATTAAAACAATATTGACATTCCATCTCATCCTGGAAAGACTGGCTATGATCAATAAATCAACCAATATCAAATGCTATTGGGAGCTCCAGAGATATAACTCAGTGATATAAGTGTCTGACTGGCAAGCATAAGATCCTGAGTTCAATTCCCAGTACAAAAAAAAAATTGCTGGTGAGGCTGTGAGGAAAAAGAACCCTTCTCCACTCTTTGACAAAGTGTACACTGGTGCAACCACTGTGGAAATCAGTGTCGGTATTCCTCAAAAAACTAGAATTAGAGGTCCCCTTAGACCCAGATACCCCTTCTTGGCAACTTCTGAAAAGAATTAAAAGCATCATATCACAGTGAAACATGAGTATCCATGTTTATAATGGCACAGTTTGTAATAAGTAAATCTTGGAATCAACTGAAATGGCTATCAACTGATGAATGGATAAAAAAATATGTGTTTTGTTTTTTGAATACAACAGAATATTATTGAGTCATAAAGAAGGACAAACTTGAGACATTTGTAGTTAAATGGATGAACCTTGAGACCACTCTAAGTGAAATAAATCACACACTCCTGTATAAATATCCCATTGTTTCTCTGTATGAGAAACTAAAAGTGTAAATGACAGCCATGTTGATATGTGGATAATGTTGATAATGAACAAAATTGTTCAAAAGTAAAAAGAAATTAGAGAGGGGAAGGGGGAAAGGAAAAGAAAGAACATGAGAAGAATAAAATGGAAACAAATCAGGTGAGGAAGAAGTGTTGGAGGGAGGGCAGAGGACTGAGGAAAACCAGAGGTACCAAGTTATATCATGTACAGGTACAAATTCCCTGTGATGGATGTGATCAACATGTGTATCTAAGTTGCACCGACAACCTTACTTTAAAAATTTATGATCCACTTCTTCCATTAGCAAGAGTCTGGGGAAGTTAGGCTTAACACTTAAGTAACAGAGAAACAAAATAAGAACTGAAGGCTATTATTCAGTGAGCTTCTTGGACAACTATATAATTTACATAATATTAAAGTGCACATGGTTCTTTTGCAAGGTATGGCTGGATGGCAAGCATGGGTTGCAGTAGTGCAGTTATACCTTCATGCATCCCAAAGCCTCATGGGTTGATTAATATTAACCGTTAATCACTTCAGTTTAATTCCTTGTTGATCTGGGCACACTATTTGAATATTAAGTAATTTGGAAAATGTCTTATTCTTGCATATCACAATTTTAAAAGAAATACAAAACATAAATTGAAATACAACCAGTCAATGGTCTGTGATTTTTCTGAGGGCAGTTACAACTGGCTTGCAATAAACTCCTTGTTACATTTTGTAAAATCTTTAAGATCAGACTCTTGGTTCTTCTTCTCTTATTTTAAGAGACATAAAGAGATTTATTAGGCAGAATTGTAAAAGTACACACATAAACACTAAACAAATGCTCTATATAGGAGCCACGCTATGGTTAGTAGTTTGGAAGATTTATATGTTGGTAGAAAATCTGTGAAATTTTCAAATCTATCAAAAGATTGGACTTGCTTTACAGGGTAAAAGTGATAGCCCTCCCACAGGAATTAAGATAGTGCCTCATTTCACAGAAGAAAGTGTAGCCCATTTTGCAGGAGAAAGGAAAGAAGCCAGTCTGTGGCATTTCTTGAGGTTTCTTCCCTTTGCTTTATCAAATAACTAATTTACCAGCTTAAAGTATCATGAAGGGATTTGGGGTTTGTTGGGTCTAGAAGAAAACAAGCATAAACAAGCTCAGCGAATACAGATATGGATAACCTTGTGTACCTTTGATTGTATCCCGAAGTTGTCTTCTTAAAAATACAGTTTTTAAAGTATGATTTTCCTCGCATCTGGTTTTAAACTTATTTCTTCTATTTTATTTCAATCTCCACCTCCCACCCCTGCCTTTTCTTCCTTATTCTTAAGGGATACAGAGGGTCCAACGCTCTGTCCTGTGGCTACTATAAATCATACACTTCAAATGCCATTCAGAGCACTTGGTTTTGGTAACTAAAGCTCATTATTATTGGGTGGCCATTTTCATTTTAGTTGAAACAGTCTCTTTATTCTCCCATTAGGTATGTCCCAATGTGCCTTTTATGTTGATATGTACACTGTGTATGTGTATATTATATGTACACATACATATAATATGTATTTGTATTAAATTGGGTACTAAAAACCATTAGTTTATATATGCTATGTATGTTTGCACACACGGTTGAGTGTGAGTTAGTTATTTTGATATTAAGGAAAATGCTATTGTTATTCTTTACTCTGTGTACTTGGAATTTAAGGGTCAGAAATATAAAACTGAATGAAATACAGTCTGCTGTGGCCTTCAAAAAACCTAATAAAGAAAAAAAATATAGTAGGAATTTCTGACAGGATTGATATGGCATATCATATAGTGGAATTCATAGTTATATATTGCTTCTTTTAGAAGTAATAGCAGAAATATGTGTTTATTTGATAAGGAAGAAAGAAGAAAAAATAAGAATTCACTAGAGATTTCAAAATAGATTGGAAAATCTCTTAGATAGTACTTCAGGTATTTTTCCCTCATCTATGCTTAAGAATGATAGCTTCAATTTCTAAACAATTATTCCTCTGCTTTTCCCATTTTCTTCTTATCTTTGCTTGGCTTATTTTTGATGCTCCATTTATCTCTTTACCTAGTAACTTCACTCTCTGACCATAACTAAGCATGTGACAAGTGGCAGAGCCACTCTCTTCTCTGCTCAGAGTTTCTATGCTCATAAAGCCTATGTTTTTCAGGGGCATGAAAGAAAGAACCTAGTAACTCAAACATTACTTTCAGAAAAATCTAACAGTTGTCATTGCTACTGTGTGAATAATGAGAGAAAATTTTTTTAAAATGGTGACCATCTAAAGTAGAATATCTTTATTTTGCTAAAAAACTAACAGTAGTCCAGGAAGACTATTTATTTGTTCTTTTTTCCTATTCACACTTAAACTAGCATAATAGTCAAGCATGTTTTTTAAAACTGACTTTTATCAAAGGAACCCATGTTTATAAACTGAGTACTTGTTGGGAGCTGCTGAGCTAGTGATGGCTCACATGTGTGAAGCCAAAGCACAAGTGCCTGCAGAGGAGTGCCCCGACGCACAGTGCGTCTGGGAAAGCCCTGAGGACATGGGGTGTGGAGGAGAACAGGTGTTCCAGCCCCAAGAACATTGGAGAACACGGGGCATAAGAAGTGAGCTAGTTAGGGGCGTGGTACGGCAAGTGCATAATGACCTCATTGCAGTGGTTGAGCAGTCTTCTCCTCCTCCTATCTGGAGAAGGGCTCACCTGACCCCAGGTTTCTGTCTCTATTTTCTTCTTTCTGTCTTTATTTTCTTCATCCTCTTGTCATTCTTCTCCTAGGGATCTTAAGAGAGCTCTGGAGGACACCTCCAAGTACTAAGTGAAACAACTGTTAAATCAGAGTTTAAATACAGCATTTTCAAATTGGGTGAAATTCTACTGTATGTAATTTGTCAAAGATTGGCAGGTTGGCAATTTTGTTTAAATGTGAAATCGTTTTCAATTATACACAAAATTATTCAGTCAACATAATCATATTGAGTGCCTCATGTGTTCTAGGACTATTTACAATCAGGCGGAAAAATTGTCCAGTATCAAGATATTTATATAAAAGAGCATAATTTTGTAAAATGAACGAGCTGAAGTTTCAACAGGATGTCAGTCCATTTGCAAAAGTCCTATAGAAATAAACATGAAGAAACCAGCTGTTTCAGGAAAAAATCATTGGAGAAATAAATATAAATTCAACAATAAAAAGTGAAAGAGACTTTAACATGAAGCAAATATGGTTTCCGGGCAGAATATTAAAGTCATATAGTGCCTCAGCAGGGAAAGTTTGCCAGAGGCAAAGCCAAGAGGATGTGAAAATAAATGGCAGGTACAATCTTCTAGCTATTATTTTTCATGCATGTACAATTCTGTACTCATAACAAAAACCATAATTATTATAGATCATTATTTTCCACCTCCAATAAAAATTGAGAAACAAGATTCATCAATCAAGAATGGAATTCTTTTCACAGGTCTCTGCCGCAAAAGATGAGATCTTCTACCAAGTCTTCAGTAAACTTTTTCACAGGTACCAATTATTCATAATAAAAGACAATGAGTTAGCTTGTGATAGTAGTGGTACACACATAAATGAAAATAAAAATAAAAAGGCAATACAAAAGGATCTCAGCTGAACATCTTTTAATTGCCAGGCTACTAAATTTTTGATTATCTATAAAAATTATATCGACATGATTACTTTTAAATTTCATTACTCATTAAGAACTTCAACAGGGCTTCTGTTGTATTCCAGTGATCAACTTAATATTAAAATGTGATTGTAGAAGAAAATCATGTTAAACGTAAGTGAATAGTGGGAATATATATTAAGTTACAATAGCAATTAACATATCTAGAAACTGAAACACATTAAAATGCATAAGAATATAAATAGCTCAATAACTGTTCTTAATTTAAGTATAGATGTTTTAAAATTTTCTCCTAAAATTAACTAACTTAGCTTTCCTCCATGTATATTATTAGAATGTGGACACATGTGCAGAAAATAAAGTTCTATATTTGTAATATGATTTAGAGCCACTTTGATCAAATTTAGCTGAAAAATCTTCCAATAGAATCATTTAAGGGAACTATATGAAAGAGTATGTGATGTGCATAATTCAGCCTGTGTATAAAGTTGTACAATCAAACTGATAGTTAGATATGAACTTCTCAGATTAGTATGACTTAGTCTGTTTCAATCTTTGTCTATTGCGAGAAAAACTTGTGACCTTGAAATGTTACTGCAATTTGATTATGGTTTTGGCAGCACTGAAATATTGCATAGAGTCTAGAACATCAATGATTTTTAATTTGGCGACGGGTTACATGAGATATATACTTATTGTGATCAATAAATATGGTGAATTATTCCATTTATTTTTGTTGAAAATTATTATAATAAAAGTCATATTGTCTTTAACCTTTTTCCCCCAGCATTCTTTGTGGTTTCAAAACATTTATCCCATCATTCTTGCCACTTTTTGAAGCAGTTCTGGAAATCCTCATTCCTGAGTGTCTTTGGTAGTGCTCTTTTGGCTATCTCACTGCCTGCAACTACTCCAAATGTTCCTATTCGTAGTGATTTTCGGACTTTGCGGCAGAGCCAGAAGTTATATTGTGAAAGATTTAGTGACTACAGTGAATAAGGACATGTGATAATGTTCTTGTTTGACAGAAATTACCATAAATAATTGATCAATGAGGGGAGATAGAAAAGTATAGTAACTAATCAAATTTAATATGTATTACAGTAAAAAACACATTGCCATTTGTCTCCATCAAAATGCTTCTCCTCAATTCAAAGACATTCACCCATTGTTCTTGGCAATAAGAACAACTATGAGAAGATTTTTTATAAATTAAAACCTCATTATATTTTTGATCATGAGTTTTGTGTGTTTATGTGTATACACACATCGGACACTTTACTACTATTTAAAATTATTCATATATTAGTGACTTAGGGCTCAGAATTACACTGATATTTAAGAGAATAGAACAAGAGGGTAGATAATGAGAAAGATCCACTTTTAAATGAAAGGTGATTACTGTAAGCAGATGCTTGAAATATGTGGGTTGCTGATTCTTAGATCAATGTATAAATACACACTGTAGGCCTGAGCCTGTGCCAAATATCGCTAGCCTCACTGACTTTGGTATTTTATTGAAGAGTGATGTTAAATGGGAGATACTGTTAAATATTTCAGTTGTTCAAAGAGGAATTAAATTAGAATTTTAGGATGTTTCAAAAAAATACTGAAGTTAGGTCAGCATTTCCCAAAGTGGTTAGTGAATCTCATACAAAATCTACTGCAAGCAAAGCATTCATTTCTTGCTGCAGCAAGTTCTGCCAGCAACTAATAGAGGTAAGCTAAACACCCACAAATGGCACTTCAGACACTATTCACAAGGTCAGCGCTCCCCAGGACTGCATCAGTTCTGATCACCTGGCTATAAATTCAAGGGTTCCTAACCAGCACTATACTTCATCAATTTTATGATAGAAAAATGTTATGAATCAGAGCTCAAGTAGAAAAAAGGTACAAGAGCATGGCAAACACTGAGCCTCCATTGTCCTCTCTCTGGGGAGTCAGTAGGCATTACCCTCCTGGTGCAATGACCTATGCCAGTACCTAGAGCAGTGTCCAACCATGTTTTGTTGTCCATAGTATTCACTGAGGCTTTGTAATACATGCATGATCGATAGAGACATTGGTCAGATGACTAAATCTCCAATTCCTTCATCCTTGGAGTTGAGGCTATCAGGTTGCTTACATCTCTGACTTCTAAACAGTCTTTAGTTGATTAATCCTCATGAAGAGTCATCTCTTTAACTTAAGCTAACGTCTTAGCTACTAAAACAACTTTCTCCCTGTGGGTTCCTTGAAGACTTATGGTGAGTTTTGAAAGTGTTGCTCAAAGTACGAAATCTGTTCTCATCACATTACTCTCTTCTTCTTTTACTGACTTTCAATTATTCCTTATTTCTTTTGCCTGACCTATTTTGTCCTCTTCAGTTTTAATTTTCATCAATATTATAATACTATTCAATTCACTATCCACTCATTATTGCAGTTTTGTCTGTTCTTTCTTTTTCCTCTGATTGTTTCTGATGCTTCCTTAGTTTTCTTTTGCAGGCCTTCTCAGGTCCACATTTTTCTTCTACCTTTTAAGATAAATTTATAAACATAGGCAATATACATATATAGAAATATATGCACAGATATATATGCAAATGATTGTTATATCTTTTCTGCTTTATATTTAAAAAACCTGGATAAACCACATTTCTCTACTAACCCATTGTTTTTTGAAAAGTAAAAAGTAAATAAGACTTGGGAGGAAAGACTTTATTCAAGACAGCAAATTCTCTAGACAACACATTACTGTTAGCGAAAATAATAAAGATGATACAAAAACTACATCAACAAAAGTAAAGCTTTGAGAGAATTTGTTTGTAAAAAATGTGATTGCTTTAATATAGCTTGCTCCTGAAGACCATATGTGAGGAACTACAGTTAAAAATATTGAAAATAAACTTCTTCATGTTTTCTCATGTGTATTTTTTTTGCTATAGAATGATTTTGTACCTTGAACAGCTACTTCTAAGTAGAAATATGTAATATATCAACTAGAGATGATTTCTTAATGTTATTTTTTGAAAGTCTATATCACTTCTACCCTTTTTGTTTTGCTTTTTTTTAAATAAAAAAAGAAAAAAATCACTCTCAAGAGTCTCATAAACTGGGCCATTACAATGAGCTTACTGTAATATTCGGTTATTACACCATTTTCACAAAGAGATCATGGAGGTGGAAGCAAAATTTGCAAATAATAAAAGACTTTTAAAGACAACAGTCTTTCTTAAATCTTATTCTTTTAGAAACTCAATATAATCAGCTACAACATAGATTTAACTACACAAAACAATTTCATTCTCAATTCAATGGAAAAACCAATAATTCTTGTTCTGCACTTCATTACATCAATGGAAAGTGTTGTGTAAAGAAACCATATCCTGTCCTTACATTAGGATAGAGATAATCATTCTAAATATGATAGAATGCTGCCAAATGAAGACTAGTTAGTACCCTAAACACATGTTCTAAGGATACATAGTTTTCCATATGTATACTTTGTGTTTTCACTTTTTTTCCCAAAGACTAGTTTTATAACTTTTGCTCCAACTTATTAAAAGTGCTCTAACCCTGACTTCTAGTGGGTGACAGTAGATGAAAAAAGAGATACTTCTTTACTATTAAAAATGTCTGAGCTGCTTCAAAATATTATTTTGTATTACATATAATTAGCCAAATAGTTATCTATTGGATTTTGTGTTTTACTGTGCAGGAATAGTTGTTAAAAATGTTAAAACTACAAAAGCATAAATAAAGACCAAATGGAGGATAGATATCAGAAAGTAGGAAGAAAATGTTTAAATGGGAAGGATAACAAAGGAGAGGGTAGAGAGAGGAAAAAAGTAAAAATCAGACTAAAAGGAAAAAATGCAAACAAAGTTTTGTAAATAAGGTAGGGAAGAGGAGTTGAAGGGAAGGAAGGGGTCTGAGTAAAGCAAAATCTCTGTGATGAAAGTTATCATCATGTATATTGAAAATGTACCAATAAAAGTAATTAAAAATATTAAAAAGTCAATCCTCCAAAGCTTATATTGAAAAGATGTTACTTAATAGTAAGTCAGTGTGCTAGGAGTTTAGCTCAGCAGTTCAAGCATTTGCCTAGTAAGCTTGAGGTTGTGAGTTCAATTCCCAGGACCAAATAAAAGTAAGTCCATGTATAAGCACAAGATATGGTAAATATTTAAATGAAAAATGTATTTTTAAAGATACACTACTATTAACCCCTCAAAGCATTTCCTCTTGCTTCAAATATAATCCATTGTACTGTACTTTCTAAAGCAGTTCTACAAGTCCTTCTTTGCACCTTTTTGTGGCTGGCTCTGTATCCAGGATTAATAAATAATTGATTGGCTGAGTAATACAAAATTTGTTGGTATAAGTCATATTATTTGAAGCCAGCTTATCAGACTAATTCAGAGCACATTGTTTAGAGCGTTAAAAACAAACTGGACTACCTTTTCTATAGTCTCTCTCTATTGCTGCTTCATTCTAAGGATTTAGCTACTGACTTTGTACTGTTAACTGGTCTCAGTTCCACTCTATTGGATCCTTGCATGCTCTGCTCTGCATGAAGACAAGAGTGCCTCTACTTGTTTAGGGGCCAAGTTACGCCTTGGCCTAAAGAAAGGCATTGTACACTATTAGTATTTGGCAGCAGAGGGTCATCATTAGTGATATTGGCAATCACCAGATACATTTGTATTAACTAAGAAATAAGAGAAAGTACAAATGAATTGTTTTTGACGGATATAATGAGATTATTAGTTATAATAATCAGAAAATCAGGAGCATCAATTTGTTGGACAGGATATTTTACCTCTGTCCAAACAATGCTTCCCCTATGTATTTTTCCCTTTTAATTATGGTGGATAAATCCACAAAGTGATGAGATATATGCCCAGTCCTTTTCTAAAATTTTTATATTTTGAGATAGGTTCTCAGTAAATTGCCCACATCAACTTTAAACCTCTGACCCTCCTGCCTCTCTCTGTGTCCCCAGTAATTGGAGCTATAAGCATGTGCCACCACAACCAGCCCATGTTGTTTTTGAGTCATATATATTTACCCTGCATAATTACATTGATGTTTTCTCAAGAGCAAAACAAAATTAGCAAAATCAAAAATAAATTCAAAATGTGCAAATGAGCATCATAATTATCTAATTATCTATCATTCTATTATCATATATTTGTTTTATTGTTACTGGCAATAAAAATATCAAAATATTTATTTCATAAATTGTCTATTACTATAATAAGGGATAGACAAGTAAAATAAAGGAAATTTCTGTGATGAATATTTCAAATAATAGTTATCTGACAGTATGCCTGATAATTCTCAGTATTATACATCAGTCTTTTGTTTCTTACAAACACATAAGTCTTTAATTAGGGAATAGCATTTAGCAATCCTTAGTTTAAATATTCATACAGTCACAACTGTGTATCATTATATTCAAAAGCACTTCTTCAGTGATGATGTACACTGGCTTCCATGTCATTTTCTGATAATCTCTCTCTACTTCTTTGTCAATACTTGTCTATTTTCTTCTAAATTCTGGACATAATGTAAGCCTTCAGTGAATTCTGATTTCAATAACATGCTTCATATTAGCATAAATTCCTGTTTTTACAATTTTATGAATGTTAAAAATACTTTATTTTAAAAACTAAATCCTCAGATATTAATATAGTTTTAGACATTGTGAATGGCACCTTCCAGAAAAAGAACTAATGAAACAAAAAAGGAAAATAAAAATGAATAATAAATATATACTGAAATTAAATACACAGATTTTTTTTTCAGAATGACCAACTGAATAGGGAAGGATTACAAAGGCGTCAGTACTTTTGTGTCCTTGTTTGTTAGCATAGGGTTAGCAAATTAACAGGTTGATGTTGAGTGTCCAAAATATATATAATAGTATTCCTGAAAATGGAATGCTAATATTCCTGATGAGTGAAACAGATATTCAGGGAAAGCACAAATATAATTTAAAGAGAATCAGTTTACAGATTTTTACTTTCTACCAATATTATGTTCTAAAATGATTTCCTAAATTTGTAACTAACTTCCAAGAGTATGGAAAAATTCACACTTCTCCTTTATTCTGGATATTACTGAGATATTTTTCTCTGAGGTATGAAAAGTTACAGGGGACAAAGTAAAAAACAGCTTCCTGTATAAATCAATAAATACACCATAAACTAATAGGTACCTGAATGTTTCTGCCGTGTGCATTTTTGGAGGGTAATGTGTCCTGATAAAATGTATTATGTTGTCTCACATTAAGATAACTTGAATTCATCTCTAAGGTAAATAATATTGTTTAAATATTGCTATATTTTTAATTATCACTAAACCAATACACACTGTGCAGGAAAAATTATAGCTCATTTACAGTACCATTTCAATCTGCTTTAGGCTCAAATGAAATCTGATTACTTTAGAAAGTTATTAAGATTTTTCCTCAGTTTGTAAATTTATAAAAAATACTTTATAATATTATTTTTCCAGGCAGTAGAGTTTTATCATTATATAAAAATAGAGATTAAAAGTTCATTGACTGCTCAGTGATGTTATAATTTTAGTAATGTAGTTCCAAAAGCTAATAGAGACACCTACTGGTAATGAAAGTATATTTATGGATCATGTAGTTCTTTCTTTCATTCATGGCATAGCAAAGTAGAATCCTACTAGTGTATTGTTTGATGAGTAATAATTGATTTAGATTTCAAATACTATTATATCTGCTTCCCTAGTAAGAAAAGAAGACTTGAGCATATACTACAGTTGAAATCAGTATAGAAACCTAGTCTCATATTTGCTTTGATTTATTTTACATATACAACAAATCAATAAGTAGTTTATGATGAAATATTCTGGGTATCACCTCACCACAACTGTTGGTAAATACTTGTTTTTGGACAATTTACAAGATTCCTTTTAGTTTGTGTTTAATCCACGCAATGTGTGGACAATATTCTTTACAGAGAGAGAAGAGGCAGCAGAGAAATATGGTATGATACCTGTCACAATTAAACAAAGGTGAGTATGAGCTCATGATAAGAATACATTTTATTTGGTAATAATTATTGATTTAGAGAATAGTGTCCAGCATAAACTGAACTTGGGTCGTGGGGAGTTACTGAGCCAGAGATTGGCAAACTTTTTGGAGTTAGAGCAAATTCAGTCTCAGGAACATAAAATGGCAGAGACAGATCTCACATAAACAAGTTGACCTCTAGCTCAGTGGCATATCAACATGTGACCAGCCTTGGTGTTTCAGTGTTCTCAGGAAAACACTAAAGCCTTGTACTTTTGGCCTCATTGCATGCTTTTCCTCTTTGTACTGTATATAAACAATGACACACTCTGTCCTGAGTTGTCACTGCCTCTCCAGCAGTTAGGTGAGGCCCACCTGGTCCCAAGTTTCCTTTTATTATGTGTGCAGTCTTAATCTCTTGTAGCCATCTCTCAGGATCTCTCTGGCCTCATGAGTCATGACAAAAATATTTGTGATGAAAACATGGGAATTTTTAAAAGGGAGTGAGAGAGTAGATGAGGGAGTGATGGAGATTTTAGTAGAGGCAGGGAGGCAAAAAAATTAGAAAAAAATAGGAACAAAGAGTTTTTAAGGCATAGGTCACTTGAATTTGCTCGTATAAAATACCTGATGCCCCAGTTTAAAGAGATGAAGTTTATTTTTGCTTATGCATTTAGTGGACTTTGTCAGTACTCAGCTGCATCTAAGGCAGAAGCAGCATGAAGGAAAGGTATGATGGAGGAGAGCTGCTCAATAGATGGCAGCCAGAAAGGAAAAAGATAAAAGAAACACCAGAGAGAGACATATCTTACAAGGCCATGCCCCAGTTGACCCATCTCAACTAAGTCTCCAGCTGCTAACAGCACACCCAGGAATAAACTCATCTTTGATGAGTTTATTAATTGTCTTGTGAGTTTACCTCTGTGTACATGAAGCTTTTAGATCTCTACCGTAACATTTTGTCACTGGCTCCTAAAGGTCTCATGCCCATCTCATTATGCAAAACATAGTTAGTCTATTACTAAAGTTATTGAGGTCCTAATAGTTTCAGTATTGCTGAAAAACCAATATCCCAAGTGTCTTCTGAGACTCAGGGCAACATCTAATGTGAGCCCCTATAAAAATAAAAAATAAAATAAATTGTATAATTCTGACATACCATGACACAGTTTAAATACTCCCTTTTCAAAAGGGAAGGATAGGAGCAATGTATAAGATGCAAGCATGACCAAAATTACCAAGGCAAATATTACAGCACCATGTGAGCTCCCAAGTCCTAGGGAAGCCCAGGCCCTACGGCCTTCTCAGTGCATTCCATCTGCATACCCTGTCTCTTTCTTGGCTATAGCCTTCAGTTTTTCTTGGCAGACAGTCCCCATTTCTAGAATCTTCAATTTCCTGTGGTCTTCACTGTAACTTAGACTTCATTCTCACAGTCTCACTGATTTCTTTCTGAGGAGCTCCTGGCAGGGACTGTGACTCCATCACACATTTTTGCTTGGCCTACGAGCAACCTCTCTGACATCTGAGTGGAAGAGTGTGTGACCCCATAACTCTCAAAATCTGCATGCCTAAAAGACTAAAATCATATGAATAATGCCAAGATCTGCTGCCAGTTTGGGTAGAAGTCACTTTTCCTTCTACCATGGCTGCAGCCATCTCTGATGGGTGGCTGAACTCAGGGAAACACGTCTTGAGGCTCCCCTGAATGAGCAGGGCATACTAGAGATCTCTTCTCAAAGAGAAATCTTTCAAAGGCATTGACACATTTATATCTGGCATCCTGCAAAGGCTGAAGTTTGGCTGTTTCCTGAGATGCTATGAAGGCATTATTTCTATTATGTTTATACAAAGCACTTGTCTTCTTTTTAATGCAAAGCATTTCAGCACCCACACACACCTTGGGAAGAAATTTACAGGGATTGCCTTTTGAACAAGCTATAAATTTTTAACATCATTCAACTTCGATTTTTTTCTCTTGCTTATCCCTGGAGATCTAACTAAAAGCAGATAGCAGTAGCTATGGCACAGTCTTAACACTGGGCTGTCCTGAATATTTTTTCTGTCAAATTTATTAGTCTAACACTTTAAACTCTACATCACATAGTCTTATCACATGGAAAAACTGTAAACAAATTCTTTATCAAAATGAAACATATGTGACCTCTAGTCCACTTTCCATAGAATCTTCATTTTCACCTGAAACATCAGGAGTTTGGCCCTTATTATATAAATTTATATCAGCATTTTGGTTTTCTGACTATCAGCATTTGGTTTCAAAGTAGCATTACGCATTAAAGCTATGTCCTTCTAAATGACACCTCCAAACCTTCTTATCTCCTCCTGTAAGACATGTCCAAAGGCTTCTGAACCACATAGTCAGATACAGTCATAGCAAAAGTTCCACTCCTGATACCAATATTCTGGGTTATTCAGCTATTCTACCACTGGAACAAAATATAGAACATCCTGGTTTCAGCTGGTGATTGACTGCTTATAACTCAGAAGCATCACAGGAATAGGTCACAGCAGAACTAAGATGATTACTTCAGGTTGGCTGCTAAATAGATTAGGGGAATAGTACCAGAGAGAAAGGGCAAAGAACAAGACAAAGACCTTTGGCCACATCTCCACGACTCTGGGAAACACACCAAGAAGAGTGCTCCATCAATTCCCTGGATGGATCCTAAAGCCATTCAAATTGAAATTCCACCTTATCATACTGTTATTGGTACAGAGTGAGTGGTTTTCTTCCACTACATACATTTTATTAAAGACTAAATGCAGGCACAGGATTGCACAAGTTCAAATGCATTGTAGGAAATTTAAACTTGTTTTCTAGACTTCTGAAAATCTTGGACAGGTTTACCTATTCACACTGGATGATAATTCTGTCTGATTTTATTTTATGAAACAAAGCAAATAATGTCTCATTTCATAAAGATACATTTGAATCTAAACAAACAATTTTTTAAAATCTGTGAATATTGCTTGTAGAATTAAAAACAATAGTTATCAATACTTTGGTTAGCAGTTAGAGTTATAAAACATATTTTATGGTTCCTAAATACTCAGCATAAACGTTCAATCATAAACACAGTATGAAAATTGTAACTTTATAATGACAAAATAAATAATAACAATTAATATTAGAATAACATTTTCAACTTGCAAATGTACTGCCTATTATAGATTATAAAGTAAAAATGATTTAAGTAATGTTACTCTCCATTTACTTTTTAAGTATCTAAAATTAATATATAAATCTGTCAATAATAAAAAGATAAAATTTCTAGGAATAGATAGCAGCATCAGTTGTAAAGATTATCCTATGTTGAATTAATTAAAGAAAGCTTTACCAACTCTCCTATATGAAAAGATACTATAGCAAAAACATACAAATGAGTTAGATAATCTAAAATCTAAAATAATTACAATAAAATTACCTTTAACCTCTAGCACACATTTGAACACTCAATATTTTGAAATGATTAAGATTGCATGCCTGGGCTGGGGATTTAGCTCAGCGGCATAAGCGCCTCCCTTGCAAGCGCTTGGTCGTGAGTTCAATCCCCGGTATTGATTAAAAAAAAAAAAAAAAGATTGCATGCATGTATCAACACTATGAAAATAATGTAATTGTAACACTATGTTTAAAAAAACTATTAATGGTCAGTAATATTTATTTTAAACTGACAATGTGGATTTAGATCAGTTTTTTTTTTTTTTTTGATACGGGGATTGAATTCACCACCTCATGCTTGCAGGGCAAATGCTTATGCCACTGAGCTAAACTTACACCTTAGACCAGTTTTGACAAGCTTATAGATATTATTGCATATGCAAGTTGTTCAAAAGTTAATAAATAGCAAAGTCATTTAAGATCTAAAATGCAATACTTGTATAATAATCAGTGAAATTATATATGCTAAAAGGTATAATCTTTAGGATGTCTTAAAATCATTGCCAGAAATATTCCAAGATATTATCTAAGGAATGATACAGATTTGTTAGGCACAATTATTGTTAGAATATCAAAATAAGACCAAAAATGAAAAAGTATCATTTTCATTTTTAGGTATATTGTTCAGTATATTGTTCCTGGCAATGTCCACTGAATGGAGAAGAAGTTTAATGTGGCTCACTTTTGTCAGCTGGATCTGAGAGAGAGAGAGCATCACGGCAGAAGGGCCTGGTGAGCGAAGGTTTTCACTTGGTGGTAGGTGAGAAGCAGAGCACAGGGCTAGGTGCCAGACACAAAGAAGATAGGAACCAGATATAATCTCCAAGGTCATGCTCCATAAGGCACTCAGAAGACCCCAAATTGGGTGTGCTTTAAGCGGCTTTTGACCCAATGGACTTGATATCACAATTAACTGTTACACCATGGTACATATATTGTTGAACATAAGTATGAAGAAATAGCATAACATTTTGATGAAATGCATTCTCTTTTGCCAACGCAAGTATACAACATCCATTGTATGAACCACATCAGGATCAAAATAATTTGTTTTAATTTCCAACAATTTTAAAACCCTGTATAAATGAATTATATCACAATACTTTTTGAACTATTATTTATTGAGTTTAATATATATCAACAGTCCCTGTTTCAGCAGATACCATACAGTTTTCTCTGAATCAAAAGATATAAGAATAATTTAAATGGATTATTTTTGTGCAGCATTTATGAAGTTAAGATCTTTTTCCTTCTCAAAGCATGAGAGTGTCCAAAATATGCCATAAATAAACATGGAAATAGAGATAGAGATAGAGATAGAGATAGAGATAGAGATAGAGATAGATAGAGATAGAGATAGAGACAGAGATAGAGATAAAGAGATAGGTATTTTATGTATAGGTTGAGATGCCTAGATATTGACACATTTTTCTGTTTCTATAAGAAATAAGGAGAAAATAAAACATACATTGTCTTTTTGGGTCATGGAAGAAAGAGAAAGTTTAGAAACACTCATTTACTAGTACTTCTAATAATACAGAAAATTAAATACAGAAAAAATTATATGTGTATCTTCATAAAATAAAGATAAAAATCTATAATTTTCTAGGGGTTTATGAGCACTTTTTTATGATGAAATTATACTTTACATATTCCATTTATGAGTATTTATTCAGATAATAATGTTTCCTGTTTAGAGCAAAGAATGATTTTATGACTCTCCACACAAGAATTGATCCTGAATTCTTATTTTGAAAACATTTCAGATAGGTATAGTGTAGTAGAGTTCCATCCATCTTTTGAAATGAAATTTTACCTTAGTACAAAACTAGAAACTTATAAGAAAAACTTATAAGAAAAGCTCACAGAGTTTTCATAATAAACTAAAATGATTCACTATTAAAAACAAAAGAAAATTCATGCCTGTCCTGTTTTGTGAGACTTTGGGAACTTTTTGAAAATAAGAGTCATTCTGTATTTTAGGTTTACATGACAAATGTCAATTGAGATCCTTCTACGCTTTGCCACTCTTAAAATTCATGCTGTTCAAAGAATTAAATAATTGGTTTAACTACAGAAAATATGTAATTCAAGGTATAGTTTGATAAAATAATTAAAAGGAACACAACCTGGGATAATTTTCTAGAAAGTCATATCTAATCAAAAACATTTTTAACCAGAAACCCACAAGAAATGCAGTTCATGGGCAGCTCAGGAATAATATTTTGCATTCTTAGATGCTATTGAGACTTCTTGCTAACAACAAGCATGTCAGAGAAACTGGGCCTCCAGGCTTATAGGTAAGGAAAAATGCAAATTTCAATCATATAAAGTATATTTCCCCTACAAATCTTTTGTTACTTTATTCATATACAAATAATTTGTTTTAATTATTATGCAATGATGATATTGTTAGGATCTAAAAGTCCCCCCACCACCAAAACTCATGTGTTCAGAGATGGGGCTTTCAGAAGGTGACTAGCTTTGGTTCACTATACTTACCAGTAGACTGATGATTAATTGTCTCCCGACAATTAAATTGTCAGGAGTTGAGTCCCAGTTGAAAAGGTGGTTCATGGGGACATGTTTGGAGAATATATTCTGTGTATGCCTCTGGTGTTTCTCTCTCTCTCTCTCTCTCTCTCTCTCTCTCTCTCTCTCTCTCTCTCTCTCTCTCTCTTTTCTGTCCCTTCTGTGGGTGGTCATGGAATAAACAGTTTTCTTCCACTATGCCGTTCTACTCTTCCATTTCTGTCTTTGAACCATCTAACCATGAACTGCAGCCTCTAAAACCATGAGCCAAAAAACCCTTTTCTCCATGAACTTGTCTATGTTAGATGCTTTGTCCCAGAGATTGGTGCAGTGATTAATACAAATAAAGTTTTTAAAGTATATATTTTTCTTCTGTCCTTTTTTTTAAGTGCCTTCTCATGTGACAGTTTGAGAGGTACTTCAGGTCTACTCTTTCTAAAGAGATATTAACATTGTTTGCATTATAACTTTGCACCTCATCCTTTTTCCAAACTTTCCCCCATCATCTCTCTATACATTATTTTTCTGAGTTATATTCAACTTCCTTTTCTCATAATGTAATAATTTTAATTAATGCAATGTCATTAGGAGACCAAATATTTTGGGAAAAAGAAATCTTGTAAAACAGAAACCAGATTGGTCTAGATTGACAAAGGAAACCAAAGCGTATTTAGTTAAGATTGTTTCTAAATGAGTATGATTCTCTGGAAAAGCCCAATCTGAGGTTGCAGATTTTAATAATCTGCAGGTAGTAGAGGGACAAACATCTTTGTTTTATTTGGGGAATAACATTATGGAATGTATTGCAATCTGATGGCTAAAATTCTATGGGAGGCTGAGACAGAGGATTGCCAGTTTGAGCCTAGCTGAGCAATTTAGTGAGACCCTGTGTCAAACTAAAATATATATATATATATATATATATATATATATATATGTTTTATATATATTATATATGAAGGACTGGATATGTAGCTAAAGAAGAAGGTCTGGGATTCATAAAACCTTTTTGAAGAGATACATGAGGTGAAAAGGTGTTTTATATGGGGCATTCTCTCTCTCGCTCTCTCTCTCTCTCTCCCCCTCTTCTCTCTTTCTCTCTCTTTCTTTCTTTGGTTTTTTTCTTTCTTTCAGTTTTTCTATGCCATTTGGCCCACCATAGTAAAATTAAGTGCTCTGAAGGAGAGAGCACTTAATTTTTTTTGGTATTGAGACAGAGTGATGCCACTTTGCGTATGGAAGAAACAAAATTATCTCCTTAAGAAGTGGTACTAAATCAGAGACCACCATGAAGTAAGAACATGAAACAAAAATTCTGGTGGAAGAATGTTTGAGAGACAATGAACAAAAAATATGTGCATAGCACTGGGAACCCTCTTGTGCCAAAGAGAGTAAAGAAGCAGAAGAACTGGAAGAAATCAGTCAGAGAAGTAGATGAAATTAGAGGATGTGGATTTTGTAAGCCATGTTATGGACTTTGGATTTTATTTGAAATAGCATGGGTGTTATTTGAAATGGATTGATTACTGTAGATTGTGACATTCATAAAAGTTTGTTTACTGTGGGATTCTAACACATAAGCAGTGCCTAGCAGATTACAATTGCTCCAATAAATATATTTTGAGTGCTGTAATTATCAAGTATGTTTGTGGAATGTAAGAGTGAAGAGTTTACTTTCAGATGATAAGCAAATCACTAAAATTCGCCAAATCTTTGCTTACATTTACTTTGTCCTATATTTAAGATTTTGTAAGAATTTACTTGGTTGTGATTTACAGTAATGTCACCTAAGCAATAACAAAACCAAGAAGCTCAATTCCAAGGCACCTGTGATAGCTAGAGGTTAAATAGTCCAAAAGCTCTTCAAAATCACCATGACAACTTTTAGCAATAAATAATAAGTCGTAATGAACCAGCACACTCAGCAGACCTTGAGGCATTGAACTCCAACACCTGGTGCAATGGTCATTAGAAAGCATGTAGAAAATTACTAGAGTAGTGATCATTACAAACATCCTAAAATCTCATAATGTTTTTCTCTTATGGGTTCCTGAATTGAATCATGATGTTGAAATGCCTGTCAGGAGACATGGCTTGTGGTTGGGTCTCAGCATCCCCTACAACTAAGGACTTATTTCACTAAGGGGTCATAGTGACCAGGTACTTTCTATATATGCAGTAAAGGCAGTTGCACAGCACATAAAAATTTCAGCTGGAAAATATAATTTGTTTCTTTTACATATTCCTAAATGTTGGTAATATATTTTGAATTTTAGTGTAAATTTGTGACAACAATTTCCTGTGATAAACTGAGTAAAATAATGATCATATACAAGTTTGTTTTCCATTAATAAAAACCCTAAAATGCAAAGTGAGTCTTTGGAAGGTAATCACTAGCCATGCACCACTTTTTAAATTACTGGGTGTTGTTGTTGTTGTTGTCGTTGTTTTCTGGACTTGCTTTGTTTCTGGTTTTGTTTGGACTTGAAAGGGATCTTGCTGTGTTGCACGGGCTGGACTTGCATTCCTGGGCTCCAGCGGTCCTTTCCTCGGCCTGATGAGTAGCGGGGAGGACCTGGGCACCGTGTGATTTCTGCTCTTGAGTGGATGTTATTCACATCATCCATCCATGGCTGACAAACTGAATGGGAGAGAAAATGAGAAGACGGTAATTCATACTAAAATTCTCTTTCTAAATTGTTTATAATTACATATGTGTTTTTGGCACTGTATTTATTGTTCTGGCCAGTAGATTTTGGAATAATATATAAATTAAGGAATATTTCATTATGTACTGTACTAATCAGTGGACTTAGCTTTAAGGATTTAAATTAGATTATATACTTTTTTTGTGCTTTTAAATGACATTTTTTATTTTAAATTGTATATTTGACAAAAGACACAGTAACTACAAATAATAAGGTGCTACAAAGAAGCAATAAATGTGAAGAAAATCAACTAAATCTGATTTGCTGATATAGGCTATTTTGTTTTTTTGATATGCAACTTTTGCCATGTTCCTAAATGGCATTTGCACCATTCCCATTTACCTAAGTATCTCTCTCTTCACCACACTCTCATAAGCAAGACACATGCATTTATACACATATAGATTTTCTTTCGATTTTTTATCTACTTAGAACTTTTTTCCTTGATGAGATAAGATTTGGATATCATTGCTGAGAAAAATTAATGTATGAATTTATTGGTAAAATGTATATGTATTAATAATATTTGTATGTGTACCTACTGTGGTTAAGTAATAATTACAGATATATATTTCAAATTATTTACCATTTAGAGCAAATTGAAAACATAGAACCAGAAACACATACAAAACCCTTAATATATACTTGTATTATAACAGCAAAATAAAATGTATTCTTTTTAAATTTTATAACTTGTAACTCACATAATTTTCGATATCCATAATTGAAAAAATTCTTTCCTAAACTGTGAAGAACCACTTCACCAAATCAACAGCAACAAAACCCTTGATCTCAATCTTCAGTTTTGCATATTTTATTTTAAAGGGAGTAAAATTAAACACAACAAACAGAACAGAATGGGACATAAGAAAGCATAAATTTCAAAACTAGACAACCAGAGATCTTCACTGTCTGTCATATTGTCTCTTGTTTTCTTCCAAATGGTTGTCCATATCTTTGCATACCAGGAGTTCATACTAAATAACATAGCAAATCTTTTCACAAGATGTGTAGTTCACTGGCTCCCACTTGCTAAGTGTGTGGCAGGGGCTACATGGGATGGGGGACAGGATGACATGAGATGTTTTGATTCTCAGCCGGGGTGCAGGCAGGCTCACAGCCACTCCCCAGAGAGGGGAGGAGTTCCTTGTTCTCCTGGCACCCCAAGTCAACCACATGGTGTAGGTCCCGACATGCCAGGGTCTTTCTCCTGCAGGCCACCGAAAGTCTGCCACACTCACAGCTGCCCCCCAGAGAGGGGAGGAGCTCCATGTTCTCCCGGCACCCTGAGTCAACCGCATGGTGCAATACTATATATTTTTAACTCTGAGTAGCTGTTATAAATTAGTCTGATCATAAAAAGGATCAAGGGACAAACTGCATCAAAGCTGATGCTTTACTACCAAACAATAAGAGTAGCTTACAGAGCTATTGATGATTTAGACAGTTTAGAATGTGCTCTCATTCTATTTCTCCAAATAAAAGATTAGTTTGAAAGCAGGTACCTAGCTATGTCAAGTTAACTATAATGTAGAGAACCATTTACCGTGATTTCAACCACCTCTTGTACATATTCACGTCAAAAAACCTACTTTTTCTCTAGGTTTTCTCTTTAGTACCATAACCTAATGAGACTCACCTTGCGTATGATGAGAATAATCAGTTCAGACATTGCAAAATATTTGTAAAATTTTAATGTAATTATAATAGGAATCACTACTTACTAATGAACTATATCTCACTAAAGGATGAGTATAACAATTTAATAATGAAGTTCATGTGGAGCATAAAAACATTGTCTTTGTTTTTCTGAAAATTTTAGGAAAATAGTATCTGAAATCATGGAAACTTCATAGGCTTTTATTCTGTAACACAATTTAAACATTTAACAGCTGAAAATCATTTTAATTATCAAAAGAGAAATGTCTTATTTCTAAAACGTCATTTGCTGAGACAGAAGAGTTGAATAAAAGAAGACTGATACTTTTAAAGTAAGTATATTTAGTTTTAAGATCAGCTATATTCCCCGTTTGTATCTAACCATTCTGAAGTTTTAACCTGGTTTTGTCCTACAGTCTTGGCTAACAGCAACTGCTACAAACAGGGGTCAAATTAGTTTCAAGTATTTGTAGGGGTATAAGGGACTGCAATTAGTTTTCTCTGTAATAATTTGGGCTTTATTCTAGGTTTATACTTAGATTAATACTTTTATTAAAAATCTTTTAGTAATAAGTATTGTAGGGGAAATAATGAATAAATAAATATAAAAGGATATATATATATATATATATATATATATATATATGGAGAGAGAGAGAGGGGAGAGGGAAAGAGAGAGAAAGCAAGAGAGAGAGAGAGAGAGAGAGAGAGAGAGAGAAACTTTCAAGTATAAGAATTCCCATTCTAGAACTTTAGAAAACAGATAAGGAAAAAATAATGCAGTTGCAGTTGCTAACACTGCCTGAAATTCTGCCTGAAAAATCAATGACAGAACTACACGAGTACTCTATTGATGAAAGATTTGTGCTACCATCTTTTGCCTCTCTTTTCTATTCCATTTGGTTCACACAAGAGTACTTTATTTCTTTATAACCACTTTCAAATCTTAAGTAGAGATTTTCAGTTCTTGCCTTAGAATATTTCCAACTCCTGAATTATTTTGGTTGTTTTGTTTCTAAGATGTCATAAAGCCACACTATTTAAAAAACACAGAATACTGGTTTTTTTCTTTAATATTTAGAGGCAGAATGCATGTAGAGAAAAATATCAAAGCCTTCAAATTGGTCAGAGTTTTTTTTTTTAATCAAAATGTCAAAAGTCTTGTTATAGCTCATCAGTTTCTTTCAGCCATCTGGAAGATCAATACTTATTTCAGGTGCTACTGATCGTGTGGTTATCTGCATCAATCACTAAGATGGTCAGAAGGAACAAATCAAGCACGAGGGAGCCATTCCATTTTACTTGTGATTTAGAGTGAAATACGATGCATATAAATCTTTGTGTCAGTGCCAAACACTGCCATTACAAGCACAAATCACACTTCAGTAATATTGAATGTAGTTTTAAACTTTCAACATCAAGTCTTGAAATGTTCAGATTAACCTTGCTTAATAACCCAGAGGTAACTCTAACACTATCTAAAAGAAAATATTGCCCAAAGTTAGAAAAAGGCCTATGATGGAAAACTACAGAAGAATAAAATATCAGAAGCATATAATTCAATATTATTTTATGGGAATATAGAAACATGTACTAAAAAATATCTCAGGCTCTTACATGCTAAATATTAAAATAAGGATATCTACCATAAATACATATGCACACTGGGAGCAGAAAGAGAAAGGCAGACAAATTCAGACTACACTTAAAACACATCCTCTTCTTACCTGTTATTTGGAAAATGTTTATTTTGGGTTCTAGCATCATCACTTAATAAAGATATTCCAAACATTTTCCTCTGGATATGCGTGAGGTGAATGACATTACCTATGATACACATTATGGGTAATGCAGATGAGGATATAGTGCAAAATTACAATGCTTTCCTAAGTTCTCATATCATAGTGAAACACAGCAGAGAAGGAATATTTTTCTAAATAAAGTTGTTATTTAAGTTGCTGAAACTAAATTACTACAACTTTGACAGTTGAAACAGAATTATGTAGATGAATTTAAGAAATGTAATTCTATTATTGAAAATAATTTGAATGTAATACTTGTGTTAGTTTCTAATCTTCATTCCATTCCACAACTCCCCATGATTATTTTGTAGATGTATGATAGAGTAGGAAAATGCAAGTTATCAGTGAATTTGCACAGATTAAGTTGCTAACAGAAATGGATACCAAGCAAGTGGAAAAGACATTGCAATATTGAAAATCATTCCTCTGAGATGTTTGAAAGAGCCTACAACCCTGTGAGTATTGTGATCCCAGGGACTTACTTTGGTATTATACAAAATCATGTATTCTGTTAATATTGTATCTGAAGGAAGCCTTTTTGGATAGGTGGGAACTTGCTGGGAGAACACACTGATTAATTAAATTGATATCAGAGTAATGATTACCTTCACAGCTGAAGCACATTATTTATTTAGTTTTTTACAGTGAGGAAATGCTGGTCACCATAATTCCAGATTGCTGCATTTTGGCCATTGTTATTTGTTCTGTTATTTAGAACTCTTATTTATATTATTTACACACCATTGAGGATCTCTGTCTCTCTGTCTCTCCCCCCACCAGGCATTATACATATTTTCCTTGCTTGAAGATGATACACACTTCTGATTCATATCTGCAAACTTAATAACCAGAAATAAAGGGACAAGTGTTAAAAGAATGTAGGTGTAAACTTTCCTGTTTCTCACAAACGAGTTGCTGAGATTTGGCATGTTTTCCCACACTGCAAAATGTAAGTGAGATTTTTTTCTACTGAGTTAAAAACAAGGAAGACATTACACCATGATTTTACAATTTAAGAAGAGCATTCGTTATCCAAAAACTTGTTTGAAAATAGAGACAATAATATCAATAGCAATTTCATGATTTTATTAAACATTAACTGTCTCAAATATATTAAAGTCACAGCATATTTGAATATGCTTTGAATATAGTATGAATAGGAAAAATGATTGAGTCTCTAATTATTTAACAAAAACTAATTTTATTGAGCTAATAATTTTTTTCACTTGGTTCAATAGTGGGTATCCTATCAACATCACTGGAACTCAATCCATGATGGATCACTACTTGTAGGTTGTCACAACTCATTCTTCGGAGTGTGGCATGAGTTAACGGGAAAAAAGGTATTAAATCTATTTCTTCTATGCAACTATATGCATACAATATAAACACATTCATTACGTGCAAAAGCACTTATTGAATGAAGAGATAAAATTCATTTATTTTCATTACACATTTGTTATATATTCATCAGTCAGAGTTTTAGTATGAGGTAAAGTCCAATGAAAGATAGGTAAACAAGAGAGGAAAACAAAAGCAGAGAGGATAGAAAGAGGAAAGTACAAATGAAAGAAATAATTCAAAAACTTGTGTCCCTATTAAAAGGCAAATTTTACAAAGCTGACAGGGTTTGCAAATTACATTCTCCCAGATTCTTGCACAGATTTTAAAGTTTTTATATCTTTGGAATATTCAGATATGATCTCAAGGTAATTTTCATATGTTATAATGTATTAATAATCATTCATCTATATTGGCCAAAAATTCGGCAATTATAGGTCATCATTACTTTATTCTTTTCTCTTGCTGTCATTAATTCCTGTATAATTGCATCACTGTGCATTGTCTTTCTCATGATTAAGATTTGTGCCCAAACTGCCTTGTTTATTGATGTTTTTACTGATGTTTAATTATAATGCAAATATTAACTCTGCTTTATTTTCTACTTTATTATTTTTGTTACTTACTTTTCTCCTTTTTTTTGAGTTTCTTATTATCTATGTATTTACCTTGAAATCTTACCTTGTTTTACTTGATATTTTATTTTTATGTTGGTAGGTGTTTATATTTTATTCTATCAAAATATTTGAATATTAAATTTTTTAAAGATATAAGTGATTGCTATGGGCAAATGAGAAATTCATTCTCTTAAGAGTTTCTTTAATAACACTGTTCCATATCTAGAGTTGATGTGTCTGAAAAAGGGATACAATATTAAACTGAGCAAGTTCATCTTTAATATTCTATCAGTTGCCTAAGAGGTCTATCTCTAAGCTCTCATTAAAAACTTTTGATAGTTTTTTTGTACTCTTAGTTCTTCCTGAATTGGAAAGGAGATGGTGACACTCCATGTATCAAAATCTTTTATTGTTCAAGCAATACATCATTCCCAGGATCTTGGCTCCTGTTTATCTTTGTTCATATTCTTCAAAATATAAAAGTCAAGTAGAACAAAACAAATAGCAAAAAAAAAAAAGAAGAAGAAGAAGAAGGAAGTCAAAGGGAAGAAACATACACATCTGTCATGATACATAAGGTAACTTTATTTGTCCCTGGGATATAGGAGTTACATTAGTAGAGAAACAGACAGACTTGAACAAGGAGTCTATTTTACTAATATTGCATACTTAAATGTCCTTTTGAAGGACAGTTAATCAGCAAATAACCCTGTGTGAAATAACTGTATCTGTCAGAAGATAAATTGATTCAAGACAGTTAATAAACAAGAAAACAGCGTCAATATGAAAAGTAATCAGTGAACAAAAATTTCAGCAACCTTTAAAGTGAGATTAGTAATGATTAAAATATTGCAACAAGTGGTACAATATAAAAAGTATTTGTAAAAATTAAGTCTTTGCTTTTAGAAAGATGATTGGTGAACTATCTTAAGACTTTGAACTATTGTTATAGTTTTTTTGCATAATTTTCTCTTCTGAGACATTTTCCTAAAATAATAATCAGGAACTAAGATAAATAAATTAATGTATTTATGTAATAAATACATTAAATAATGTAATGTATTCTTTGGGATGTTATTTCATGATTGGAGCCACATAAGTATATAACAGTAAGGGAGATTAAATGAATGAAATATTGTAGTATGATCACCATGGCAACATGTGAAAACCTGAGCAGCATACAATTATAAACACAACTTCTAGGAAACTGATGAACACAAACAGATGATTTTTAACTTCTTGAAGCTTTTATGTATGTTATATATCTGTAAATGGGTTTTTTTTAGATGGGGTGTGACTATATAGCCCAGGTTGGCCTTAAAATCACAGCAATCCCCCTGACTCAGCCTCCAGAATGTCTGCAATTACAAGCATAAGCCACAACACCCAGCTTTAATAACCCTAATGTCTTTTGCAATCAAAAATAACTTTCAAACAGGGAGAAAGATTCCCAGGATAAAGACAAACTATTACTTCCTAGGAGATGGAAGTAGGCAATTAAACAATAGCTCTTTCTATTTTATAATCTAGATCTTTACTGACTTATTTATAAAGATAATATAATTATATACTATTTTAATTTATTTTAATGTAGAAAAGACTAGATTTTACAGAGATGTTATACAGATTCAATC
The DNA here is from genome assembly GCA_004027295.1 of Dolichotis patagonum. Classification (NCBI taxonomy): domain Eukaryota; kingdom Metazoa; phylum Chordata; class Mammalia; order Rodentia; family Caviidae; genus Dolichotis; species Dolichotis patagonum. The sequence continues at coordinate 77,649 of PVJX010002258.1, forward strand.
TTACTTTCTTGGTTCAAATACATTTCTATGAGTATTTTTATGTATATAAAATGGTACATCTTAATATTGAGGCTAGGTTCATTACAATCAATCTGACCATGAAGGATCATTTATTTCTACCTTCAAGGCAGCCTTCCTGTGGATATGGAATATTCTATTAATTAAATGAACAAAATCTTCTGAGGTTTGGTGAAAAGCCAGAGATCGAAAGCAATGATTATATTAATCATATGTTTGGGAAGATTCAAGAGAAAACCCATGAATATAAGATATGCAATCTTTGCATCTCAAACTATACATAGCAAGAAGAAAACAGGCTTGGATAGATAATTTTAATAGATTAGATTATTCTTGGAAAATTATATATTTACAATCATTTTTCATAATATACTATCATATCTGATGAACTGATTTTTCTTTTAAAGATAGTGTTTAGCTCTTGAAAATATTGGGGTGTCCAATAACTACCTTCCTATTCTTTGTTTTCCCATCTGCTATAACTCATTTGAACCATTGTCTTCTAAAGCATTGGCTATGTTTCAAGCTGAAATTGTTTCATTTTTTAATCTCCTCACCATTTTCTTTGTGTTCAATCCCAGAATTATTTTTCTCTTTTTGCTCATGAGGACTGTTATTAGTATGCCCCATTAACTTTTCTATTTGCCCTTCTACTTCTATATTCTGCTGTACTCTTCATTTTCTAGCCATTTTACTACCAATGGAAATCATCTACATTAATAATTGGTCAAAACTATGAGAACACAATTTTTAACTAGCTCTGGACAAAGCTCCTTGCTCAGTGCCTGAATCTTGGTTGCTGAGCCAAGGTGAAAAAAAATGACTCAAACAGTCATATTGATTGACATTAAATACTAGGTCAAAAATGCCAACAGGTCCATGTGTAGCCTTGCAATTTACTATTTCTTGACTCCACTCAGTCGTCATATCCGGAAGTGAATACATCAAACATTCTTCACACTGTGTAACTATGAGCTTCTCACAGTCCACATTTATGCCCACGCCTCATAGCATACAGGAAAAAAAAACCACAAACACATCAAACTTAGAAAAATACTTTGGAAAAGTTCATATATTTTCATCCAATCTTTTCTTCATTCCTTTGTTGTTTGTTTGTTTGTGACAGTCTCTCTAGTTGGGCTCCAATTTGACAACCCTTGCGTTTCTGTGCCCTGAGTGCTAGGATTTCAGTCATGTACCTCCACACTCGCTTTATTTCTACCTTTTAAAGAGAAGAATCTACCCTTTGGTAGATTAACCTTGGAATCTGTATCTCTTACACACTTACAAGGTGTGTCTCACCTTCTATAGATCTACATGTCTGAATTTTCATTTTTTAGCATTTCTGCCTTAGCTTTAAGTCTAAATTTTCTTTTTACTTCTTTTCTTTTTCATTTTTTGAAAATCCTGGTCCCTCTTGCAGAACTCTCCCTATTGCTCTAGGACTGGAGTCTTCTTCCTACTGTACTCCTTTATCTAGTCCTCCATGTCAAACTTTTAAACAAAGGAGTTTACTAATTTTTTTAGTTGCTTTATTTTAATACAAAGGAATTGTATCCTGGACAAGAACTCTACCACTCTGCTACATCCTCAGACCCCAAATTTCATCTCTTTCTAAGCATACTGCAAGAAATTCTGTTCCTAAAAATTTCAGGGAAGAGCTTCTTCTGAGATTATTATTAATCTTCTTATGAAGCAGCCTGCATTATAGACTTGTTTCTGTCCTCATCCTACTTGATTTTTTTGATACAACGTTTAACTTCCTTTTCCTATGAAGTTCCTATGAAACTTTCCTTTTCCTATTCTTCCCTGGGTTTTTGTAATAGTTTCCTGGGTTCTTTTGTTCTTTTTCCTTTCTGGTCATTTGTCTCTCAATTCTTTGCTGAGGTAACCAATTTTTCAAGTGAGATTTTAGGGCTTTTCAAGATGTTGTTCAGTGCTCTGTCATATCATTTTTCTCCTCAGTCTCACTCAAGGCTCTCATATATGAGAAATAATAGGACAGATAGCTAAACAGACAGATGAAATATAGATAAACACATGATATGTAATCCCATAGATAGATATTGAATCCCATTATAGGTGTCCTGATTTTTCATGATTCTGGAGTGTCTTTTCAAAGCACCATTGCACTAAAGAAGTAGTCATTTCCTCTGGATTTTATGGCCTTGTCTCAGTAAGGAAGGACCTTTTAGGGTGTCAGGGGTTTAGCTCAGCGGTGTAAGTGCCTTCCTGGAAAGACCTTTTCACAGAAAGGTGCAGAGAATGAGGTGGAGAGGACTATAGTCCTAAGCTGCTTGCCCATGCACGGCTGTGGGGTCCCAGTAAGAATGTGTTTATGAGCCTAGAAGCAGAGATCAACTTTCAGCTCACATGCAATTTTAAAGACCAATGTCTGTGGTAGAAACTAGAGGCTGTTTTCTTGTATGTATATGGAGGCTGAGGTTGCCTAACTAGTTTGAAGCATTTGTCACAGATAAAGTGACTTCAGATATGAGGAACATTAAGGAGGCTGGTGCTAGATGTTGAGTTCTTCAGCAGTTGAGTTGAGTCCACCATACAGCATGCCACTGGGGTCCACAATGGTGCAAACTGGGGTGTCCATGGTGGTGAGAACTAGAGGAGATAAGCAGCCGCTATGAGGAATGGTGAGATCCTCAGTGGTGAAGCTGCTATGAGTCTTGTGCAGACTATCAGGAAGAGATTCCTGCTGCCCTGTGGATGTTGATAACCATCAGTGATCTCCAGGAGTCCCCACTGGTTTTTAGTAATCTGAATAGTGTAAAACTGAGGTTGATTGTTTATCACTGTCCCAGAGTCTTGGGAAACTGAGTATTCATCCTGTTCTTATTTGTGTTGGGAAGGGAAATTGTGAGCTAGAGCTTTCCTCCTCTGTGCAGGGAAGCATGTGACTGGAGTTTGAGGAGATGTGAGCCACAATAAACTCCCTTCCCTTTGCCTGGTTATTGTTGATTTTGCTTCTTTCACTGTGTTGCTGTGATTCCTAAAGTGCACTTTGAACTCTTTTAAAGTTATTTTTTGTTAAATAGTAGTTGCCTAATTTTGTTCTTCATAGGAAGAAGGAAGGCTGGAATCTCCTAGTGTACCATCTTACTGATATAACTCTTGCTGGTATGACTGTTCCAAAATCTAGGCAGATGGGCCCGACTATACGGCTTACTATATGTGTAGGTATAGCAAGTTTTTCCTTTTAAGCTTAACCCCATTATCTGTAGAATGGTGATAATATGGTTTCAAAAGAATATCCTAGTGGCTATTCCTAACACCTTAAAACTTTATGTATCTGATGAAAAAGTTATATCAAATACACAGATAACACAATGTAGGTCTAAGATGAGAAAAAATTCAGTTAAAAACTGTGAAAGTATTTAAATATATGTTTTACAAAAAAAAGACATAGATGGTCAAAAACCATATACAAGGACATTTACCATCAACCAGAAAAATGTAAAATGCATCCTTACTGCGTGTATATTTAAAACTGTGGCAATACCAAGTAACTGGGATATGAAAATGAGTGAGAATTTGACAGTTGTAAAATTAAACATAAATTGATCATTTAACCTGGACATTTTGCTCTTTAGTTTTTGTCCAAAAGAAGTGATAATGAAGTGCACATAAATAATTTGCAGCTTTCTTGATAAAGATGATAAAAATGGCATCTTCTTAAATTTCCAGCAGCAATTAAACAGATACAAAATTTTATCTTCATAAAAGTGAAGTTGTTTCCTAATTGTAGAGATAACATTTCTAGAAACTCATTGGCTTGTGCAAGTAAACTGGGCGTATTTTTTTGTATGTAAATTACACCTCAATAAAGATGAATAAAACAAGGACAAAAATAGTAAGAAAGCTAGTAACATATGTCATTTGAAGAATTATTTGGTTTACTCTGAAAGAGAACATGATCCTCTGGTGATGGATTTCAAGGATCAGTTGTTGTGGTTCCATTACCAAATATCCAATTAACTTGGGATGTGACCTGTACAAAATCACTTCACAGCTTTGTTTCTAATTTCTTCCTTTCAATAAGAGAAAATCACTTTGGTCTTTAATATAGACTGATAATTTTGTAGTAATTGAAAACTCACAATGTGCATTGCAATGTCAACTTATCCTTCACTGCACCCCAAAGGATTCAGGAAACTAAAATACTATTCCCCACATGGATTGAGAGATCCAAAGTGTTCAAAGAGTGGATCTGCAGCAGGAACTGCAAGGAAAGGTTCAGTATTCATGTTTTTTACTTTCAGACCTTAAAATATATTTTCAATGAACATGTCCCTATGATGGTGCTTTGCCTTCAGAACAACTCACGTTGAATTATCCCTGGTGTGATATAGCATCCTTAGCATACATCATTGTGTACACAAAAATTGGTTCAATTTGATTGTCTTTCAGATGAGTCAGAAACTGAGTAATTTATAGAAATCTGAAAAACAAGCAAATGTTAGAAACAAGGAGACATAAATTTTAATTTTTCATATTCTAAGGTAACAGATCTGTAAATTTTATACTCTGATGGTTCTTATTGGATTCAATTGACTCCCTATATAGCATTTTAAAATGTTTATGTATAAAATTCTATTCTGGGATAGTCATTGATTTGCTGATTATTCATAGCAACTTATGTTGTATGTAGTCAACTCAACTTCCTTACTGTTATCATTTACAAAACTACCTTCCTTCCTTGTTTAAATTAATGAAATTATTTCCTAATGGTTTTCTTGCTTTTCCATCTGCTACTTACTGTAATCTGTTGTTCAGGCTATAGAGAAAGGTAAGGTTAGCAGGTAAAGCAGGCACTGTGGGACCCTGATTGTAATTGTTCAGTAGTGCACTTGGACTAGAACACTAACTCATTTAGAGCAAATGTGCTGGTCCTTACCTGCATTCTCATACCCCTTTCCTTGGTCCCTTCATACTTACTGTCCTGTCTACCTGGAAAACTTTTTTTTTCTTTTTTTTTTTCTTTTTGGTATATGTGCTGTTGAAGAGGATATGTACCAGAAAAACTCTTTTCCCAAATATTTTTAGCATTTATTTATTTTCCTTTTGGTTCTAGCTTATATGTCACCTTCGTTCTTTGCCATCTTTATTTTAGTTGCTGTGAGTTTTTTGCTATTTAAAGATGATATATATTGTATGTGTCACATAAATTTGATTAGAGCAAAGTCTGTTATTTTATGTTTTTATTTATTGGTGGTACTGGGGATTGAACTCAGGGCCTTGGGAATGCTAGGCAAGCACTGTACCACTGAGTTACATCCCCAGCCCGAAGTCTGATACCTTTACTGCTATTATCTCTTCATCTGGAGTCCACAGTCTTTCTGTCCCTGTTCCCACTATTTCCATATTTTGCAAAACTTTGTATAGTTTTATTGTCTAACTAATTTCCATATTCTTAAAAGCTTAAATATAAAAACAGGCAACATTGTTAAAGAGTAAATAATCTACAATTGTTTCTAGAAATTCATTTTAAATTTTGAAGAAAATTTAGAAAATTCAGACTTTTCCAAATAAAACAAGAAAAAAATATATAAAATTAAGATGTGAGACTTTCTCCATTGTGATTCAGAGCAGTAGATTCCAACTCAAAGCTTAACTTTGCATTTTACACAATATTTTCAGGATGATTTGAATAACTATAATGTTTGATAGCGAAATCACTTAAATTTCACTTATATATTGATATGGTCAAATTCTGTATGCAGCATCTCACCAAGGACAAACTGTTGGCACAAAATAAAAACTGAAAACAATTAAACTTAAAGAGATAATGCAACCATATTTTCATTCTAACTTAATTCAACTTACTTCAATAGCATACTTCAATTCATTGTTTAAAGAAAATAAAACCAAGTAAATACACTTTAAATTACAATTTAAATCATGGCATATGTTGGAATTAAAAATGTATAACTGATTTTTCAAGAATTTAGTACTTAGAGAATTCAATAAATATCCACTAACACAACACTAAATTAAATAATATTTCAAAATTACTGTACAGTTTACTCCATTGCAAGAAGTTTCACTAGCCATACAGCTGAAAGCTACACATGAAATTCAGGGGCTGATATTTAGATATATGTTGAATTATGTTGAATGAAACAGTCAACCAGGTTGGTGGTTAACCTATTTTAGATGGCTAATATAAGTTCAGTGCAAGCATATTTGGTAATTCCAAGAATATAGAAAATCAAAAATGAGGAAAAAATAGTGAAGTGTTTTTCAATTTTAAGCACTTATTTCATCTATTTACATAAATATTCTCAGCAAATCATTTTTAAACAAAAATATAAGTGTAAGATACGAACAAAAATGAAAATGTACTAATTGTACCAGTAAGTAATTAGTGGCTTACCTTTGAATGCCAAAAATTATTAGGAATATATTGTTTTTAATTTCTAAATTTTTTATTAGTACATATTTGTAGTACATGACGATCACATTTCCCATGGGAGACTTGTACATGTACATAACACAAATTAATTCTTTGATTTTTTGTTCATTTCTCCTTCCCTCCATACAACCTTTCTTCCCTTCCTTATTTACAAAAGCTCTATTTCCATTTTTTCTTTCAATTCTTTTGTTCTTTACATCACCTTTCCCCTCTACTACTCCCCTCTCCCTCCATCTCTTGTTCCTGTTGCCATTGAACAAGTTCTTCCTACTTCCTTACATATACCCTTCATTTCGTTCCTTATTAATTCTTAGAATTTCTCACACAAGAGAAAAAGATGTCATATTCAAATGTGTGTATGATTTACTTTACTTTAGATTATGGTCTCAAGGTACCTTCACTTACCAAAAATGTCTCAATCTCACCCTTCTTGATGGCAGAGTAGTATGCCATTATATGTAAATGTCACAGTTTATTTCCCCATTCATCTGTTAGTAAGATGTTTCCAAGATTTAGCTATTATAAATTGTGCTTCTATAAACATGGATATACATATATTACTGTCATATGATGACTTTAACTCAGGAAAATACTTAAAAGGGGAACTAGCTGGGTCAAATAGGATTGAATTTCCATATGATTTCCTTAGTGATTTGTAACAATATACATGAAGAATTGTTTCTTTAATAAAAATAGACTTAAGGCCGTCTTAGTAACTTTTCTTGTCAGAGAGACACAAGCATGACATCCACAATTTAAAGAAAGCGGGGCTTATTTGGGTTCACATTTCAGTCCGTGTTTGATCAGCTCCAAAGAAGAAGCAGTGCAGCAGATGAACACGGCAGAGGAGTGCTCCACATGTCGTGTCAGCTGGGAAGCACAGGGCAAAGCGAGGAGCCGGGGATGAGAGATGTCTTTCCTAGTCACATCCCCAGTGACCCATCTTTTCCGACAAGGCCCCATCTTCCCACACCAATTCAGTAGTAGAGCTGCCTCAATCCAGCCACTTCCATAGGTCCTGCTGGTGAGTATGAGATTAGATGCATACCTTAGCATTCTACTCCTAGACCCCAAAGAACACATAGGAGAAAACTCAAGGATCAAAGTGACAGATTCCTAGATGGACCACTTCAAATGATCAAAATCCCGTTCTAGAGGCATGGTAAAAGACTCTCCATAAATGTCAGTAGTATTTTTTAGGTAAGTCCTTCCCCAATTTTCAGCAAGGGTGTAAGATGTACATTTGTTTAAGTTATACTAATTCTTCCTTGCAAGAATGTATATGGGTCAAGTTCTTGGGAAGTATATGGTTACACAAAGGAGAGTCATTATGCAGCATTAGTGTTTGGTAAGATAAAGAAAGAATGAGAAGGCATGTAAGATGGCAATGTTCAGCATTATACTAAAAATCAACTCCTTTTAAGATATTCCAAAAGTAGAACAGTTTTTGTGAAGTATATTATTGTTTTCCAGGGATGAAATTAATCACTTCCAATGAAATAAGCTGCAGTTCTTTTAAAAAGCATCCCACTCACAATGTTGATGAGTTGCAAACTATGTATTATTTACTAATTTGCTGTAATACATAAAGGAGAATGAGTTCAAAATTATGTAAATAATTTAATTTTTTCCATTGTGGGAAGATGGTTAAGGGATTGTGTCCATAGTTCACAATTGATCTGACTTTAAATGATTATTGATTTTGTCAATAATTATGAAAAATGCATATCAATTGGTTGTGAATCATTTGTTTCATTACCTTCACATGTCATTTTTATCAAGAGTGTAGTTATTTTATAAAAACAGAAAACTTCAAAATCAGAGGTAGAAGGTTGAGAATCACAGCTAAAGAGAATGTTGGTAAATGCTATTATGAGGGTTGAAATTTAACTCTGTTTGTCCTTGAACCTTCTGTTTTTTCATCGCTTTATTTTCTTAATTTTGATTCAAATTTTACTGAGTCTAGAGAATTTTAAAAACTTTTAGAAAAGCACTGTGTCAATGTGATTTTCAGATGCTGTAAAACTTTAATGATTCTGACCTTTTTATTTCACTCCTGTAAACAAAGCAAAAAAACAAGTATTGCAAAGAAATAACACTTTAGTTAGCACAGATTTTTATCTCATTTAATTTTATGGCAAATTTTTAAAACCTCTAAAATTTATAGAGCAGTTAAACTATGTCCTCAATCAGGGAAAAACATACACACTCACACATCCACAAAAAAGAGCAGTAAACTAAATAGTAATTTTCTGATATGAAGTTCAGTTTTGCTATGATTTATTGAAGTAAGTTGAGCATTTTTTCTGCAAAATAAGTAGCTCCTCTTTCAAACTGATTTTTTGTTTGTTGAAGAATTGTTAATATTTATGTGATAACAGAAAATGACAGAACTTTAGATTAGTCAATGAACTAAATTAATTATGAATTTAAATTGACCTTTCCTATTGTTCTTCATTTAAATTGCTGCTGATTTGCACAATAAGTTTAATTACAGTGAATAAAGTACACTAGCATTAATATGATCTTTAAATGATAATACAGCACTATCTAAGACATTTAATCAAATACTAAATCAGTTAAAATCAATTTTGTCTTGGGATGTACTTGAGAACATCTTCAGAGATTAAGAGATAGATGAAAGTATTTGAAAACTATGAATTTAAACACTTGTATAAACCACCAAAATTATTTGTAGTGAGTTTTAATAAAATACTCCAGCATAAACACATAAATTACAAATAAAATATACATATGTTTATTTATCAAAACAGATAAATCAAAGTTAAACTATGACCTATATAACAATTCAAATCACTTTGAATAATTGATAATTTATTATTTTATTTCAAGATTAATATCAATTGGAAATTCATTTTCAAATGTGTGATTTGAGGATGGGGTGGAAGAAATCCATAAAGTTTTTCTATATTCTTAAAGAATAACTAGGTAAACACTTATTCGAGTGGGCTCCTTTTTTGAAAACACTCCAAGTTTTACATGGCATGTATTGATGTCGGGACTTTGGCTGGAGATATGTATGAGATGGATATGCAGATGCAATGAGCTTTTAGGACCAGACATCCAAAGCCTTCCAGAATACGTGGTCAGAGATTAAAAGAGAGTTCCAGGGCCACAAGTCCAAGTAGGATCAAACACAATGACTTAAGCAATGACTTCTCTGGCCTCTGTCATCCACATATTCTGATTTATCATTTAGATTGGTCCCAAAGTCAGTCACTCAACAGACTACCATGATCTCCTGTCCTTCCCCTGCCCTCTACTTGAGTTCCTGCCCAGATGCCCTTCATTTTTCTTTTATCCTTGCTTCCTGGTTCTATCAATAAATAGCCACAGTTCTGGGCTATCATTTGAGACATTCTCAAGCTGAGGGGTCTCAATTAATAATAGCAGCCCCTCTGGGTCCTCTTGGAGTACAAATTGGGCATTGATTTCAAGTAATCCTTTGATTTATCCTTTTGTACCACGCCACATTTGTGAAATCTGTCATAGTGAACAGAATGTGAGATTTTCTTTGGACTTAAAGCTCAATGTTCTAACTACTATTACCATACTGATAATAACACTTAGCTGATGAAGTTTAAGTATATACATTCTCTCATATGTATTGTACTTGAAATATACTCATTAATAAGTTTCCTAAAATATATTTATTTTCTTCAAGCTAGATTTTTGTAGTTCAAAAGTAGTGAAACTATTCTAATTTTTACATTATGTTCAACATTGTAACAAAAAGTGAAGCATTTACTAAAATTTAAAAAGTATTAAGAGTTTCAGAAGAAATACGTTTTTCTTGAAAACTCTCACTTGCAACTCTTAAGTAAGTTTCAGAAATATCTTACATGTTTCTATTATACTATAGATGAACTTTTTGTAGTTATACTTAACATGCCTATAAATTTGGGAGACTGCCAAGTGATATTCCCCTGAGAAATGAAGCCCCTTGCCTCTTTGTTTATGTTTACTTGACTTTTACTTCAACCCTATTCACTGAGATATGCGGAGCTGGCTATAAACAAGCAGATGCTCCTTTAATTGGCCAAAAGAATGTGATTGAGTCCACTGAGCTGCCAACATGTCCCATTGCAGCAAAGTAGGTCAAAATCTACCCCCTCCCATCAATGACTGGAATGAAGGCTCAAGTAAGAGCCTGTGAAATTCCAGGGCTAAGATATGAGACAGCATCTCAGGTGAGGCCATAGGACGCAAAAACAATTATATCTTCCTGGCAATAAAGATGCCAGTATTCCAAACATCAAGTTATCTGTTATACTAATTGGAGAACCATTGTGCCTGGTGCAAGAGTGCTCTGTTTCTTGTTCCATCCAAGGTCTCCATTCCCTAGCACTCTGCCACGTGCCACATCCCTGATTGATGCCAATAAAAACCACAGGAGCACTTTAACTCGTGGTCTTGTTCCACTGGAAGCACTGGGTAAATCAAGAGCCCCCAGGAACTGCAGAGATTTTTCTTTCTTTCTTTTCGATCATGTGGCTTATTTCTGGGTCGGACATTGATATCCTTCATGGAGCTTTCAGTATCTATAGAAACATATGCTGTAATTATGTGTTTTAAATATTACTCATTCTTAACTATATAAGGAAAATATCTCAACATTCTCACCTTGTGACCCCATCATAAAGAACAATAGCAACATTTATAATTATGCTTAGATAAATAACCAGCTTTTACAGAAGCATATTATGCCTAAAAGGAAATAAAATGATGAGATTTATTACTCCAAATCAAAAATTGAAGAGGAATATTAGCAGTTTAAGAAATTATAGAAAAAAACTTTTGGAAAGAAACTTTTGTAAGGAAATCCTTAAACGGTATCCTCATTTTGATCAAGAACTAAATTTTTAATGGTAAATTCACTTCTGCCCATAACAAAGATTAAAGACATCTAGAAAAATAATTTTTTGCTTTTTTTTTTGTACCAAGGATTGAACTCACAAACTCGTCCTTGCCAGGCAGGTGCTTATGCAGCTGAGCTAAATCCCCAGCCTAGATAAAAGTATTTTTAAGATAAAATAGAATTAGTATAATAAAGTGTTGTCAAAAAGGAACAAAATATAATGTGTTATTTTGGTGGCTCTTAGGAGTTGACAATATAAAAAATGAAACAATCTTTTCTTTATAGTAAGTACATTGAAAAGAAAACATTACTCTCTCTTCCCAAAACTTCTATGATTTATCAGAAATTTTGCTCTTTATAAAGCATGCCTTGGCCTCATAATCCCAAAGTGTTTTAGTAACTTGTTGTAAGATTATATATATGTTTCTTATCCTCTTTTATTAAATGAGTTTATAAAATACACATGATAGATATTTTCTACTATAAAATTCTATTTTAAGAATTCACATCCCTAATTTTTTACACTGGATATGATATCAAAATAATCTTAAACTGTTTTAATAGTTATCTTGAAATAAGCTTTAACCAAAAGTATGCTCAAAGGAAAATATCACTGGGAATAATTTTAAATACTTCATTGTTTGAATTGATTGATTTCTTTGAAAACATATAGTCAGTCTTTCTTTTTTTTGCTAACTAACATCCTATCACATTGATTAAATCAATGATAAATGTGAGAACAAGAAAATGGCAAATGAATATTTCTTGGTTTCTCAGATTAAGCTTTGCAGTGATACATGTATGTGGACGGTGGTTGCCAAATCACAGATCCTAAAGTGTTTCAATGTTTTGTGTGCTCTGATTAGCACATATGTGCTATACTTTTGGGCACTTAGTTTAACTGAAATGTCAAGGTAAAGCATGGCGAATGTAATCTAGACATGGCAGTCCTTTTTTTTAATTGTAAAGAGAATAAAACAAAAAGAGGGCAGAACAAAGCAGATCAGAACAGAACAACATAAGCAACAAGCACTTTACATAAGACAACCATACATTAACAGTAGCTATCAAAATATCTCTTTCTCTGCTATAGTTGAGCATAGTTTCAAATACAATAATATCAAACATACGAAAATAGTATAAAACCATTCAAAAGAATGAAAGAATTACAAGACATCCTGAACCAAATAACAGAGAATGATCAATGGCTACTATAATATTTCATTTTCAATAAAAAATTTGTTTATGCTATCACATATATTAAAATCTCAATAAGACACAACATGATAGAACCGATGGTAACAGCAAAGTAGAAGCATGGTAGGACTTCTAAGGAAGACAATATTAAATCAGCAATGGTTGCCATACTGTTTTGTTTTCTTCAAAACCGCTGTTCATACCATCACACATAATAAAGTCAAACAAAACAGAATAAAACCATTCCAACTGATGAATGAAAACATAGAAAGGCTTCAAAGCAATGAAATGGGAAATTGTGATTAACATAAAATATTATATATTCTTACCAACTCTCATACTAGGGAGACTATATGGTATTTACATATATGAGTTTGGTTTATTTCGTTTATGAGTATGGTCTCAAGTTGTGTCCATTTATTTATAAATATCTCAGTTTGATCATTCTTTATAGCTGAGTAGTACTCCATTGTATAAAAATGGACATGGCAGTTCTAATAGAATCAAAACACTGTAGAGGAGATTAAAATGCAGTTAGAAATATACACATTAAATCATGCACAAAGAATAAGCAGTTATATAATTTACATGCAATAACTAGTTTTATTACAACATGTCTCAAGTTTAAAAGTCAAAAAATTCGGAAAACTACATACAATTCATTCAAACATTTGATTACTTTACTCACACAATTCCCTTTATCAAGTGGGAAAAATTTTAGATCACCATAAATTTGAAGTTTTATACAAGAAATTGCTTAGTTTTCTCACTTGTTTGTGTGTATAGTATGAACAGTTAGCCACAGATGACTGATAACCTGCTCCTAAAATGATCAGTGGATCTATTTTTATATCTGTATTTTATGCATCTATACATTTACATTTGCAGGTTTTTCACATATTGATCCTTTTACACTTCTATATTTTCAAATAGCTTCATACTTATACATCTGTTTTTCTGTGTATATCCATTAATCTATTTCTATCATTTCATCTATAGATCTCTTATTTCTTGTTCTATCTTTATCTCTATTTTCAGTTTCTTAATTTTCTCAGGACATAATTATTGTACATATATATGTACAAGTATATATACACATGTATATATATATACATATATGTATATATATATATGTATATATATATATATCAGGTTAAAACAATCACAATAAATCAAATCTGTGTTTCTCTGGTTTTAATCGTACTCACCCTGTGAAAACTGCAGCTTTCTCTAATTTACCACAATTATTTCAGGGATCCTCTGGCAGTATAATCTATTTATATATGAAATGCACTTTCCTGACAGTGACCTGTGTGATTTTCTTCTGCTTCTACAGTTACAGAGAAGTATCATTTATTTCTGCTGACACTTCAAAGCCGCCAAGAAAACTGTTTGAAAGCCAGATGTCCTTTCTCACTCTGAGTTTTATATCCTAGATATAAGCTATTTATGCCATTGTGAGGTCACCATGTCTTCTGAAGAATTTCCAGTTGCCCTATAGATATCCTAAACAGGGAATGAATATTCTCTTTTTCATCTATGGAATGTTGATTACTGTAGAAATCATAGAGCCTAGTACTCTTTTAGTCTTTCTTTAAGGAGATTTTATCAATCAACTTTGTTGAGATATAATTTGCATTCAGCTCTATCTCTCTATCATAAAACTACAGTTTGATGACTTGGAAGAAATGTAATATACATGGATTACTCTTACCACATGTGTAATCCATGTGAATAACTCTGCTAGACATACCATAACAAAAGACCATGGACTGGGTGATTCTAATAAAGGAAGTTTGTCTAAAGTCCAAGGTCCAAGGATAGCAGCTTCTTCTGAAGCCTCTCTTCGTGGAAGGTAGGCAGCCACATTGTCACTATTTTTATATTTTTTTTCTCTAAGTGTTCACCACTTCTAGCTCTCCCTCTCACTCAAATAATAATAATGTGTTAGCACTTTACCCTCATTAATTAATTTATCTTAATTACTGTATTAAAAGCCTTATATACAAATTGTGGGTAACTGATTCAACATAAGAATTTTATAGATTACAATTCAATCCATAACACCACACAATCACCATCACAATCTAAAGAGTAACTGATTCTAGAAACTAGAAAACTTCTTACTTACATTTGCAAATTCTTCATAACCAACACTGGGCACAGATTATTATTTTCATTTCTAAAATCGCATGAGAAAGAATTACTGATTGTATAATTTTTTTATCTAGTTTCTTTAAGAACTACTCACTATATATATCTAGAAGATATCCCTGAGAAACAGACTTCACCTGGGAAGATAAATAACAGGAATAAAGCTATCTAACAGGAAATCTACAAGCATCAACACAGAAAACAAAATAAATTACAGAATAGAAAATGACAAGATGAAGAAGCAAAATGCAACCCCAAATGCCCAGCCTGCCTAGGACAAGTCCTGAGTACAAAGCAATACAGGAAATCAAAGTCACACAGGAAATCAAGGTGATACAAGAAATTAGAAGCCAACCACTGGAACAGAAAAAGATATCAGCAGAAGTGAAAAAAAATGAAAGAAGTCATGGAAAATAATATCTAAAGTACAAAAAGAAATGGTAATCAAAATGAAAGAAATTAAAGCAGGCACATATTTAAAAAAATAGAGGAGCTTAGAAAAATGATGGAAACCATAAATGCCAAAGACAAGCAAGAAATGGAATCAATGAAACAGACACAAACAGAAATCCAGGAGATTAAAATCTCCCTGGAAAGTATACTCAACAATTTGAATGTAGGTGAGGAAAGAATATCAGACCTAGAAGACAAGAATACGACTAGAGATCAGGAAAGGAAAGGTATCTTAAAAATAGCAAGAGACCCTGAAAAATCAATGCAACAGTTAGAACATGAAACAAAGAAGAGCAATATAAGTTTGACTGGAATCAGTAAGAAAGCTAGAGATGGAGCAAAATCCACAAAAATCTCTTCACATAAATAATGGCAGAAAACTTATCAAACATGGATAAAGAATTTGACATACAAATAAATGAACTATATAGAACTCCTAATAGTCATGACCAAAACAGATCTACATCAATGTAAATGGAGTCAACTCACCAATCAAAAGGAACAGACTAGAAGTATGGATTGAGACTCAAGATCCAGCAATATGCTCCATTCAAGAAACACTTTTAATCCAAAAAGAAATTAATATTTGAAAAATCAAATAATGGAAAACAATTCTCAGTGCCACATGGTGGTGTACTGACAAGTGGTGGCAACTTGTAGCATCCAAATGAACTCAATCAATTTAGAGCTAGGTGTGGATGGCTCCCTGAGGATTGTTGCCAACAACACGTAAAGGACAGCTGAAAAGGAAGGTGTGGTACTGTTGGTTCTCCTGTTGCCATTGGTTCTCTTGGAGAAGCTTGTTGAGCTTCTTTCCTGATACGAACTTGGCTTTTGTAGTCAGAGGAGATTGGTACCTTGTTGTCAGTGAGAATTGCTGCAATTCACTTTGGGGGAGCTCTGGTCCTTACTCTGAGCATTGCTTCCTGCTTCCAAAGGGGAAGATGGTATGCTGTTCAATCTCTTGGAGAGGATTGTCGCGCTAGCTTCCTGATAGGAATTCGGTATTTCTCATCACCAGAGGAACCTGGCACGTCGTTGTTACTGAGGATGGCTGTGGTACTTTTGGGGGCATCTCTGGTAGTTAGTTTCAGCGTCACTTCTTAACTCAAGTACAGATCCCTCAGACCATTGGCACAGACCTTTCATGTCGCTGTCACAGACTTTCTAGTTTCCACTGCTGACCTTTGGGCCTTATCAGTGCAGATTCATGAAACAGACTTGTATGAGTCATCGCCATGGTATCCAGACCCTCAGTTGGATTCTTTGGATTTAGTGCATGGGCAGGTTTCCTACACTTTTTTGTATTTGACTTTTTGCTTTTTGCATAACTATTATAAAGTAATTCTATAAACTATGCGTCCTGTATTGAGTTATTTTCCTTGCAAACCCTGACTACACCACATTGGTATCCAGAAAAAAGCACTTCTGCTTCCATGAATAATTTAGATCCAAATTTTCAGTTTCCACTGACAATTTTTTTTTTTTTTTTTTGGTACTGGGGATTGAACTCATGACCTCGTGCTTGCCAGGCAGGCACTTAAGCCACTGAGCTAAATCCCTGGCCCTCCACTGACAAATTTTGAAGACAGTTCTCGTAGGAAATGTATTCAATCCATAGTTAATTTCTGAGAAAAAATTTATCTTAAGAATAATGAGCTTTTTAATACAGAAGATGTTTTCCATTAGGTATTTCCACTAGGTATTTGTGAACTGTCTTCATGCATAAGTAGTTATAAAAACAGAAGTATTTTAGAAGCTTTTTCATATAATTGTGGCTGTGTTTCTTTGATACCAGACCCAAACTATGCAAGTGGAAGTTCTTTAAGGGTTACTTTCAAAGTTTAATATGAATCATATAAAGGAGTCTTTTATGTTCCATTGAAATTCACTGATTACTTTGAAATCTGAGTATATTGTTTTGCCTCCACACAATTTTACAACATTACATATTGGTCACTTACAAAACGTTGTGTCACCAAGTAACGCAGAATTACCAAATGTTTGCACATTTCATTACATGATATTGTTGACAAACAGTCTGCGATGGCCTTTTGCACTCCTACATAGCTTACTGAGTATGTAAAATTTGCAAGGCTGTGATCTCAAGTTCTTTCATCTGAACAACTTCTGGGATTTTTTATGCAGGTTAAAATCTGAGACAAGAGATCATGCATCATAGAACTGTCACACTTACAATGATACAATATTTAGGCTTTCATAAAGACAGAGTTTCTTCACTGTGGTGAGCCGGTGTATGTGCAGGTGACCACAACACTATGCTTCATCCAATGGGGTTTGATGAATAAGAAACAAACACAACTGTGCTGATTTGACAGAGCCTACAGTGTTTGCAATGTGTATGGCTGATTACTAGCTTATTTAGTTATTTTAGAAGATAGTATCTTGCTTCAGCTTTCTTTTACAGTATCAAACTTACAGAAATATGGTAAAACTCAAATAGTTTTGGTAATGAGATTGCAATGCTGCCACAATTGTGACTTTCTGCTAAGAGGAGAAAGTGCCATCAGTATAAGCCTAAAGGAGTTCCCAGCAACAGTAACAGGCACAATGGCCAAACTATGGAGTCAGTCAAGCTCTAAGTAGTTCTCTATTTTTGCCTATCTTTGACAAACAGGGAACATTGCTTTAATACAAGTATCAGGAAGAAGGTTCTAAGATAGCTGTTTAGATCTGAACTGCTGAAATGAAAAAATTTTCAAAATTATTTTCTATCTATTTGCCCTGTTACATGAAATCTTAACCTATGAAACCTATTCAGAAGAAATTTATAGATGCCATTCATGAGTTATGCAGTGACAAAAATTGTTTGCTGTTTATTTTTTTTAAGGAATGCAATTCATCAGTTGTATGAGATTAACAAAGGATCTTTGAGTCTAAGAATATTCAACAGTATACAAAGGTTATTCTCTGTACAACCTAAACTAATTTATACACTTTTTGGATATATTTAAAATTTGTTTAATATTGTCTTTACATGTAGAATGATATATGCCTAATTCTCTTTGTCTAGGTCAATTTCATTTGTATAAATCCAAAATGTGGTGACACAGTTTTGGTCATTAATAATTATACTGCATACTGGAAAATCATGAAGATTAAGCAATCCATATATGACTTTGGTATAAGTGCATAGATATCATTTAAAAAAACCTTTCTTTCAACTCTGTTGATGATGTAGAAAATACTCCGAGTACATTTTCATCAAGATATTAAGAGTATCATTCCGGTCATTTCCCCCACAGTTTATGACCAAGTTCTGTTAATCTTATTCAGGATCAAATTCAATTGTGTTTGTGAATCCATTGGTGAACTGTTTACTCTCCAGGGTTTTAGTGCGAATGCAATTGAACAAAGAATTAGCCCCCATGTGAGGCAGAAGCCTGGTCAGTAGCTTTCAAATGGGAGATGGTAAAGTCATTTGAAATTTTCTCTAGAGAAAACAATCTGGGCAACTGTTGCCCCCTGTGCTGTCATGGCAACCTCTCACAAGATGTTCTCACTGCTTTGAGAAACAGGATTTTTCCACAGAGTATTCTAATATCCCAGACAGCACACAAAAGCATGCCTTTAATATTAATTCATGTATTTCTTAATTACTATACAGAAGTATTTTTAGTATTTACCTTTTGATCATTTAGTCAAGAGAAGTTTAAAAAGTAATAGTGTCATTTATAAAATATAGAAAGAGGAAGATAGAACTTTAGCAAAAGAAAAGAGTACCAAAAGATGAAGGAGAGAAGGGAGGGGATACAAAAAGAATTAAGATGTGCTAGGTGGATAGACCAACTCCCACAATAAATGTAATAATTATGTGCTACAAACATGTACTAAAATATAGAATAAAAATATATAAATATAAAATATAATACTCCACTATTTTGCTGTTCCACTGAATTATTGGACTATGATTTTCCTAGACTTTAGAGAAATTTTCTCTGACATATCAATAAAATATCCAACATGATTATTATTAAGGATTAACACTGCTTTTACATGTATAATGCATCTATCCATCAAAATATGCTGTCATGGGTATTAATCTAACAGAATATTTTACTTGAGTTGAAATAAAGCAACTTAATGTTAAATCAGAATTGCTCTCTTTGAAAATGACATCTCCTTAGCAGGTTCATTAGACTCCTCACTAAAATACTTATGTCAACTGATTCAAACTCACAAGTATATAGAAAACTAAGGGAGAGGGAAACTCTATCACCAGTTCTGTAAGTAATATCCATCAGACTCAGGTTGATCAATTAGAATTAGAAAGAACAATCTGAGAACCACCATACTGTACTCATTCCTGGAAAATAATAAACTCAGACTGCTGAAAATGAAAACAAATCTCAGATGGAATCAGCAGAGAACTGTGGCTCATTTCCACTTATAACCTTTACCTTAATTAAATGAATTAAACACCTAACATATATATCTAGTCATTTTCAGCACTATTTTTATTCATATTTAAATAGAATTCTTACTTCAAGGTGTCAGGTTCTGCTGGAAATAAATTATATTCAGGAGAAAAAAGGCTTTGGGAAAGCATCCTGGAACATGTAGCTCCCACACTTAACAGACATTGATGAAATGGAAAAAACAAGAATCCCCCTTGTAGCTCACTATGTGGTTTAGAAATTTTCATACATATCTATATTCTGAATAAAAGACAGTATAGTGGTCAAGATGATGTTATTGTAGTGCTGTGGCATAAGCCAAATAAAAGATGGTGCCACTGAAGTTGGCTAAGAGCTGAAACTTTCAACTAGAATTTGATTTTGTTTTCAGAGGGATTCAGACATTCTCTGAATGAGTGACCTCTTGTCAGGAATATGGCAAAAGATATTCTAACAGCTGACATACAGTTGTGCCAAGTGAACTTTAAATTCCTTGCAAATATTTTTATGAATGGTTCTTTATAGAAATGGAGACATAAGGTTGGCTTGTTAGGCTGGCTTGGGGATCCACTGGCTGCACTGTTATGGTTTCATTATCCTTCGCAATGGTACACTGGTAGGAATTCCAAACCTACTTAATTGCAAACATTTTCAAAATCTTAAAATAGAAGTATGATTTAGAGACTGTGCACTAACCACCTCTGGTAGCAAAAGAAGCAAACATACCCACAAAGTTTAAAAGAATTGATTTTACTGTCTAAGGTCCATTAGTTATTAGTGTTGAACTATAATAAATTGGCCTAAAGCAGTCACCTTGTTTGAACAATGAGTTTATCAAAAAGCTATCTATGATGAACTACAATCTCAGTGTATGTGTGAGCAAGTGGTAACCAAGCTAAGAATATATGCTCCGGTATTTAAGCAACCAGGCCTCTACCATTCACAGCAGCTGGCTGCTCTGTTAATCCCATGTTGAAGGCTACCAAATCACACGCAAATATGGCTAACACAGGAATGCATCAGCTAGGGAATCTCTCTATTACTACCTGTCTTTCTGATAATAAAAGTAGCTCACCACATTCCGAGGGGAGAATTCTGAATCATCTTTGGTCTGGAATGCTTCTTGGCTCTAGAATCAGTCAATTGACCTGGTAAACTTTGTTAAATTAAATTGGTCTCAGTTTTATTTTTTAAACAGTGGCCAAACCACCTAAAAAGTCTATCTATCTATCTATCTATCTATCTATCTATCTATCTATCTATCATCTATGTATCTATCATCTACCTATATCTTCTAATAGGTGTGTTCTCTGTTATAGTTTCTGGGTTTTGGAGAACCTGGGAATGAACTGAGGGTCTTTGCACTTAACTGTATGTCCAGCATCTCCCAATTTAATTTTCATTTTGAGATAGAGTCTCACTAAGTCACTAAGTTGCACAACCAGGGATTGAATTTGAGATCCTCCTGTCTTAGCCAGAAAAAGTCTAGGACTACTGGTGTACACCACTGTCCCCAGGGTGTGGTTGCCATTTATTTTTATTTTTATTAGTGCATGTTTGTAGTACATAGTGATTATATTTATTATGAGAAATTGATAATGTTTAGGATACATTTTAATTCTTTCTGACTTTCTTATCCTCTCACTCCTCTCTGTTCCCTTCATCTTTGCAAATGATCTATTTCCTATTATCTTTTATTTTAGATAGATAAATAGATAGACAGACAGATAGATAGATAGACATGTAATGCCTGATACTTCTGGCTAAAACTGAGATTCTGTTCATAATTTTTTCAGTATCAGTAGTAAAAGTTTTAAAACATAAGTCATGAGACAAAGAAAGATTCAAAACTGGTTCATATTCTGATTTAAGTGGTAAAATTTGGGATTGAGGAAATACTAAATTGATTAAGAGCGTGAAATATTTTAGAGATATAATAGTATATCATTCTGGATAAGTTTCATATAAAAATATAAATCAAATCATAATTTCATCATTCAAATAGATAAATCTGAAACTCAGAGTGGAAATCAGCTACAGAAGTAATTATTTAACAGCTATAGACTTGTCAATAATAGGAAACTATGGCTCAAACCACAGACATTTTAGAGCACAGATGGAAAGGAATATTGAATTAAAACTCAGGAAACACTAATACATAAGGGGCAGGAGGAAGAATTTGCTGTATTTACTTACGTTTCCCTCTTTCCTTTCTTTTCACTGTTAAGGAATTCACCTGACCCGGAACTCCCAGTCAAGTTATTTCTCCCTTTTCAATTCTTTTTCCATCATACTGAGAACTTGGGAAAGAGAAGAGAACAATGCATATCTTGGGTATGTGTCAGTCTCTCTCTGTCTTGCGTGCTAAAGTGCCTATAGAGAACCTGTATTATACTCTATTTTATACTTGAGATGGCAAGTTCCTGAATCTACAGGCAATGTTTTGGCAACAGTTACATCTTCCAGTAGTAAAATTCTTAGTATATTTGATTTATTTTTTTTCTATACCTGCCTGGTATTTTGTACTATTTCACAAAAATTGTGTCATAGTTAAGAGATGCTAAAAATTTTTATTTATTGAGCTCCTTTACAATTGCTAAGTATTGGGCTTCTCCTCTAGCAAACGTTCCAGAAGCAGCCAAAAGATACAGGGATCATGAATGAAAGTTATTGAAAATTTATGTTATAGAGTAAGAATTACAGGGTTTTAGGATATATTAATGGAGTCTTTGGCATTGTAGAGCAAAGAACCGTAAAACATGTTTTTATTAGTCTCTGACATAGTCTGTCTTAGGAGAGTTATGGCTTTGATGAAGAGATCACCTTGAAAAACATATTAATGCAGCATAGTATTGAGGAAAACAATATGTCAGAACTGTTAGAGGCTGAAATAAGGTGGCATTTATTATTTCATGGCTAGTAGTTACTTTAACACCTCTAGTTTCTATATTCTAAGACTTAATTTTCTTCCAGACTCTGTTATCATAAAAAGGGATTTGCTTTGCTCAAAAAGATACTTTCATTTTTCTTTTTCCTCTTTGTCATATTTATTTATATTATATAATAAATTACAAAGGCTGCTATTATGATCTTTCTTGATTTCATTATATCTTCTTAAAAATATTTATAGTGATGTGCCTAGTACTTACATTTTTAGACAAAGAGAAAGATCAAATCATTATGAATATGGAATGATTTTTTTCAGGTTTTGTATGTGATTTACTTTACATGTTTGAACAAAACATCAAATAATTATCAATGTTTCAGTAAAAAATATTTCTAATTTAGTTTTACTTGTTAAATTTTACTATATTATTCAATAACTGTGCTTTCATAAATGACATATCTATAATAATCAATCTTTAAATATGAGACTCTTTTGGAAGGCATATCATTTAAAAGTAATACTATGTATTTACAAATATATTTTCCATGGTCATTGATATGTTCAATTTATGCCTAATGATTTTGCATGCCCCACATTCTAATTCTAATTTATAGTATCACTGAGTGTTATCTTACTCTGAATGATAGAAATGGATAAAAGACTGCAATAGCTATGATTTTTATTTCTTCCTACTTAGTATGACTCCTTTAGTGTGTAAAACTCTGATTTAACTTGGACTGGTAAAAGAAGCATATATGAAAGAAGAAAAATTCAGAGGAATAATTGCAATAAGGTGTAATCTATCCTTGTATACCAAAACAAGGGCACTGCATTTTAGAGATGATGTGTAATACTATTGAAATACTTTGACCACAAGATGTCATGAATTGACAAACATGTTAAAGATATCACTGCATCATTGTTAAGAAAGGAGAACTCATCAACAGAGTCATTACTAAACTACAGCATGCTCCAGGCTTGTGATGGCTGTGACTTATTCCATGGTGATACTAGTGGAGGTGAAGACACATGCTTATTTTCTGAAGAGAATATAAACGTAAAACTCATCGTATTTGTTACTTGATGGAATTTAGGAAATGAGAAAATGACAGGGCTCAATGAACATTTCAAATATTTTGTTCTTAGCCATGAAAAGTACAGGTTTGTCATTAACTGTGATTGGGAAAATTACAGAAACAGCTGGTGGGGGAACCCGTTTTCTCAAAATGAATTGTGGTTCTGTATCTTTGATTGTTCTCTGAATTCTGACTGGTATGACAAGTAGTGGCATATAGATGATATTTAAATCAATTAGACTGAATGAGTTCAGCTAATATATAAGTTTAAATGGAAAAGAATTTAATTCTTGAGTTTAGGAAAGAGATGAGGTGAAACCAATGGAAAAGAAAAAGAAAAAATATTAAGAAGCAGGAGCAAGTGTGGTAGGGATAAGCCAGGATACATGTGAGGGTGTATGAGAATTCAGTTTCATTACATAGTAAACTTAACTTCAACTTTCATAATTTCAACATGAACATATTTTGGCACATGTCAAAAGCGTGTATAGAACCCAAATCAAGAAAAATGTTTCAGAGAATGGAGTAAATAGGAGTGCCAAGTATTGTGCTGGGGGTAGTGTTCAGTTGTTAGAGCATGTGCTTTGCATATTCAAAGACCTTGGCTCAGTTCTTAGCACTGAAGTAATAAGAAAGACTGTCGAATACCACTGATAGGTCAAAAAGATTCAATTTAGAAAAGTAGTTTTTAATGATGAATGTGCTTTGTTTCATTTGTGAAGATGAAATTTTGTTTTGAGTACACTAATAAGGTAGGGAAAAGATAATAAATGGATGGGGAGAATAAAAATTATATTAGGACTTATGCTGGTGAGTAGTGAGAATAAAGTAGCAAGTAGCTGGAGGTAAATGAAGAATCAAAGAATTTCATTAAAAGTAACTAATGTTACACTGTAATTCGATTATGAAAAAATTAATCAAGAATAAAGGAATGAACTGATCAGATAGGCTGATTATAGAAACAATGAAGCAATATAATTGAGGACATATGATGGGACCCAATTAATGAGGGAAGAGGTAGGCTGGTTCTGTCTATGGAATCTGCTCATCATTATATCTAGGAGATCTACATGATACTGAGGGCATTTAAAAATTCAATTTATTTTCCCAATAAAATAAGAAAGTAGATTATCAACTGACACTGATAAAGGTAGATGGGTATTAAGTATTCTTGTAAAGACTAGCTGTGAAAAAAATCATCTAGAAATGTAGGAAAGTAAAAGAAACAATCAAAGTAAGATTACTAGGTAATGTTAATACCCCAATTAAGACAAGCAATTTCTGAATTAGAAATAAGTTTCATTCTGTGTTTTTTCCAAGTATATTAAGCAGCTGAGACAAACTATTGTGCAGGTATAAAGTAGGATTCAGCCAGAGTGGGATGTTTCTAGGACAATATTAAATAATTTGAGGGAAGCTAAGAGAGTGATTGAGTGTACAAAAGACTAATAAAATCAGTTATGAAACAAAAAAAGTAGCAGTGATGGGAAACAGGAGGACATATATGGGTTGAGAGAAACTTTGAAATATTCATTTTACTGTAGATCTTAAGAAAGTGAAGCACTTTGGAATTAACATCCAAAAATGGAATGGAGTGATACACTGAAAATAAGATACTTGAAATTCAATTCAAGGAGGCTGTGAAAGTAGGTGCAGGTTATAAAGCTTGTATGAAAAGGAGATGTGAGAGGAAAGGATATTAACATAAACTAGCTCAAGAATATCAAAGGCTAAGGTAGTGGAAGTATTACCAAACTTTAATCAAGCATTTTGATTGAAGTAATATTAAAATAGTATGAGATTAAAATAAGTATAGATATGACCAGGAAATGAAGGAGAAAACTAATGACAACTTTGGTAGAGAAGTTGCCAATGATTTGGATTGAGGGCATGAATTTAGGAGTTGACAATTTTAGGAAAGGAATAATTGACCTATAAAAGCAGAGACTATGCATAGTACTTATAAGGAAAAGTTACAACAGAAAAAGACTATTTTTAAATGGAGAGCCTAAATGGTGGTAGAATATGAAGTCCAAAGAACTGTTCAGAAAGAATAAAAAATAAAAACTATTTGATGAGGAACCATGAACTAAAATGATCAAGGTTTGAGGGATGGAAGTAATGAGCGGGGGAAAACAACAAAAGAGACATAAAAATCATCAAGAGATTGATAGCAGCCACAGAAAGAGAGAGAGGAAACTGGAAGACAGTTATGAAAGAGTTTAAAAACAGAGATGTGGCATTTTTTTAAAATCTGAAAAAACCCCAAACAAATTAATAAATATATGTAGCTTTGGAAAATTAGAGTGTACCATCTCTTGGTACTTCAATTGTGGCTCTAAAAATGGTCTAAAGTGTAAATACTTTGACACTAAATTGTATAGAGTCCTATGTTGATGACTCAGTGTAATTGTTGATTATTTGTGTCAATTTGAAAAGCCTAGACATTTAAGTTAGCTCATCAATTCTATACCCCTGGGTGTAGAGAACCCACCCCAAGGAGGCTCTTGCATACCCCATCTTAGGGCAACTTGTTAACTCATGGTTAATAATGAGGAAATGAGGAAGAACATACTGGTTTCTGTTCTTTAGAGGAGCTCCAGTGTTCACCTTCAGCTTGGATGTTGACTTCCTTTGGCTTCCATCATAGTGTCTTTAGCCTTCTGGGACAGACTTTTCAATTTCTGGCATAGATACTTCAGTCTTTTAGTGTAGGCTCATTGGTCTCCTACAGACTTGCAGACGCTGCAGTGAGCTCCAGACCTTGTGCTGAAATCTTTTGCCTCCAGTGTGCAGACACCCTCTGTATATTCTTCCACATCCAACTCTGTAGGTGACCATAAGATGGTCTTACAGTTTGTTATACATGTGTCTATCTTGTGTTGTACCTATTTCTCTAGTAAAACACTGACTGATACAGATTTTAGTACCAAAAGACATTTTGAGGTCTATTGAACACTGGTTCTGAACTAACACTGATTCCAGGGTATCCAAAATGTCACCGTAGTCATCCAGTAAGAGTAGGGGGCCTGTGGCTGCCAGGTGTCCAATAGAGTTTTAGTAAAGGTCTGACTCACATTGTTCTAGTAGGTCCTTATGCTTTCTGTAGTCATTTCCTTTGTTTCAGAATGCATAATTAGAATAGATATACTTAGTACTTAGAAGAACCCACACATTGTTCCCCTAATCTGTAGTTTGAGACCAAATGAAAGCATTAGAGTCACCTTTTTCTAGTAAAATAATAAATCAAAAGCAGTATCAGACTACTGAAGGGATTTCAAAGATTAATGCCACCATTAGTGGAAACTGAATGCTTGACCATGAGATAACCAGGTGTCCATGTGACCTAAAGTTGCCTGTCCTGACCTGTGTATTATCTGATCCAGAGAATCATAATCATGCACAGCAACAGTCTATCATCATATGGAAATGTTATATTCATGATCGAGCCAGTGAAGTTCCAGAGGGTACAAGTAAACTACATGAAGAAGTTGCCCAGATATCTTTGGGTCCTATGACTGCTATATTGTGTTCTATTTCCCAGTTTGCACCTATGACCTTGTGGTTTTTACCATAAGATCAGCTGTCAGAGGAAGAGAAGACTAGAGTTTGTTTTACAGATGGTTCTGTACATTATACAATCACCACCCACAAGTGAATAGATATCTGATTATAGTCCCTTTCTGGGACACCCCTGAACAACATTGGTGAAGGGAAATCATCACAGTGGACTAAACTTCAGGCAGTGAACCTGGTATTACATTTTGACTGGAAGGAGAAATAACCAAATGTGTAACTGTGTACTGATTCATGGGATGCAGCCAATGGTTTCACTGGATGGTCAGGAATTTGGAAGGAACATAACTGCAAAATTGGTGCCAAAGGTATTTGGGGAAATAAGTATATAGATAGACTTCACATGGGCAACAGATGTAAAAAGATTTGTTTGCCAAGTAAACACTCACCAAATGTGACCTCAACAGAAGAGGACTTTAACAAATAAGGGAGTAACTTGACTTGGCCTGTGGATAGTGGTCAACCTCTTTCTTCAACCACATGCCATTGCCTAATGAACCCATTAAGAGAGTCACCATGGTGGCAAGGATGGAGGTTATGCATGGGCTCAGCAATATGGACTCCCACTCACCAAGGCTGATCTGGCTACAGTCACTGCTGAATGCCCAATATATCAATAGCAGAGACGAACACTGGATTCCCCAATATGGCACTGTAACCCAGGGTGATAAACCTGACAACTGGTGACAAGCTTACTATTTTAGATCACTTTCATTATGGAAGGGACTTTGTTTTGTCCTTTATAGCATAGACACATATTCTGATTATGGATTGGCCCTCACTGTACATAATGCTTCTACCAAATCTATATCATTTGTTGATTCACAGAATGCCTTGTCCACCACCAAGGAATTCCACATAGCATTACCTCTGACCAAAGAACACACTTTATGGTCAGAGAAGTGAGGCAACAGACTCATGTTCAGGGAACTCACTGGTCTTACTATATTATTCACCATCCAGAAGCAACTGGATTGATAGAAAGCTGGAATGGTCTTTTGAAGACACAGTGTCAGAACCAACTAGGTGGCAGTGGCTTGCTGGACTGTGGCAAGGTTCTTCAAAAGGTTGTACATGTTTTGAATTTGTGTCCACTATATAGCATTGTTTCTTCCATAGTCAGAATTTACAGTTCCAAGAATTGAGGGGTGAAAGTGGGAATGACACCATTCATAGTTACTCCTAGTGATTCACTAAAAAATTTTTGCTGCCTGGCCTCAGAAATTTATATTTTTCTGGCTTTGAAGTCTTATAGAGGGGCTATGGTTTGTAGTAAGAAGCACAACAAAGATACAATTGAACTGGAAGCTAAGACTTCACCATAGTCACTTTTGTCTCCCTATGCTGCTGAGGAAATGGGCTAAAAAGGGAGACACAGTGTATTCAAGGGTGATTGACTCACTCTCAAAGGAAAATCGGACTACTACTCCACAATAGAGGAAAAGATATATACTTAGAGTGCAGGAGGTCTCTTTGGTGCCTGTTAGTATTACCATGTCCTGTTTTTAATGTCAATAGGAAACTGTAAGAGCTTAATCCACGTTGAATCACAAATGGTCATGATCCTTCAGGAATAAAGGTATGGGTCACTCCACCAGGAAAAGAACCAAGACCTGCTGATGTACTTGCTGAAGGTCAAGGGAATACAGAAGGGGTAGTAGAAGAAGATGCCTCTAAAAACCAGCAATGACCTCATCAGCTACAGAAAAGAGGATTAGAGGTGCCTATTTGTATCAGTTATTTTTCTCTCATTGTGGAAACAAAATACCCAGTACCCAAAATGAAGTAAGGAAAGGTTTATTTAGCTCACAGTTGTGAAGGTGACAGTCCACACTCATTGGATAAAAGGCAGAATGATGTGGCAGAAAGGCAACAGCTCATGGAGGCAGCAAATACCAAAAGCAACAAGAGCAAAAGGGGTAAAAGGGGAGGAACATGGAGAGAAGACTTGGACCCTTATACTGCATGTAGGTCACACCCACCCTAGGGTGAACATCCATAATCTTAGCATCGGACCACAAATTAATCACAAATTCTAGAAGCCTGTTCCAATGACTGCATGAGACTTTGGGAGCTGAGGCATCCAGACTCAAACCATAGCACTATTTCTCTCCTAATATGTTTCTAATGTAATATAATATTGATAGATCTAATACTAGTTCTTAAGGGTTGTTAAGTCTATGTTATTATGTTCAAGTTGTGAAATGGTAAGAGTAAGTATTATCCAAAGAAAACTTACCTTCTCTTCTGGTATGCGAATTAGCATTTCGTATGCAGAATAGTTATAACATGTTAGGCATAATGGTGAGTGTGTCTTTTTATCTGGAGACTTCCTTAAAGAAATGTGCCTGATTGCTAAGTTAAAAAAATGTGGATTGTAATAGTTGGCAAATTGTATCAATTTGAGATGTTTAGAAGCTTAATTGATCAGCTCAGTAATTCTACACCCTAGGTTTTAGAGGACTCACCCTAGGGCAGCTAATTGCTTGGAAGGTATAAAGGAGCAATGAGGAAGGATGGACTGGTTTCTGTTCTTTGAAGGAGCTACCAATTTCATCCTCAGCTTGTATGTCATCTCATGAATCCCTGCAGACTCTTCGGCTTCTGGCATGGACCTTCAGCCTTCTGGCATAAAGCCTGTAGCTTTGCAGTGCAGACCCATTGGCCTGCTCATATGGATTTGTATGGACACTGTTGTGACCATGGATTGAAACTTTGTTATCCATTGTACAGACATCCTGTGCACACTTCTTCATCCAACTCTGTAAGTGACCATTGCAAGCCAATCTCATAATTTCTTATACATTTTTGTATTTTGTGTTATATCTGTTTCTCTATTAAAATACTAACTGAAGCATTCAGTTTTCCTCCTGTGTGGAGAATTACCTAAAGTATATTATTTTTGATGTCAAGGTGATCTAAAAAAAGTAATTTTAAAATATACTTTCTTTAAAAAATAGAGATTTTTAATGTTGTTTTTATGTAAAATTACCTGGGTAGAATATCAAATTTTGTGCATTTAGGATAAGTATATTGCAAACTATCATAATCTCCTCAGTCATAATTTTCTATGCAAATCATAATATCTTAACTTTAAGTCACTTTATTATATAAAGTTCTGAAATATCATTTTGCATGTTAAGAAATGTTTTTTTTCTTTTTTTCTTTCAGATATGACAAAATCTGGTACTGAATATACTAAAACTAAAGACCAATTTCACTCATGACTAGTTATGCAGCAAACTTAAGTAAAATGTTAGCAAACAGATTCCAACAACACATTTAAAAGCAATGCATCATACAAAGTAAAATTCACTTCAGAAATGCAAGGATGCTTTGCTATTAGTGAATAGTTTAATATATTTTATTATATTAATTGTTCTAACATAATGGAATTTATGATTAATGCTACACATACTGAAAAACAAAAGGCATAATTCAATATACATTCAGAGTAAAGGACAATAAAAATAGAAAGTGAATACTCTATAACATGATGATTTTGATTGTATGTATATCAACAAAAGAACTGAAATCATATTTAGTGAGATATTCTAATATCAGTAAAGAAAAATATTCTCTATTACTAATACTATTTAGAACTATTGAAGATATTGGTTATTCAGTTTGAGATTTTTTTTTATACCACTGTACTAACAAAACAGTAAGCTAGTCTTCTACTGCTTTATGCACCCTGGGAAAGCACAAAGATTAGTATTGAAGAGCTTTATCACTGTAGTACAGCCAGATATACTATGACAAATGCATCTCTTTTGCTTGCTCTTGAAGACCCTTACTAGAGGTTAACAGACAACCCAAGTGGTCCTTATGCATGTTGTGCATATAAGTGGTTATGTGAGGAACACTTAACTTCATAAATCTACTACTTTTATAGTAAGTGGTGAGAAAGTTTATTTTTTGTTCTAAAATGTACATTATACTGTATCCAAGTTATTTTTTCAACATAATTCTGAAAAAACTATCAGGTAATGAGAAGTCAAGATTCTGAATTTTTAATACAAGCATAAAGATGTGTATGAGCTCAAACAGTCTTCAGAGAAGTGTCTCTCAATATTAGCTAATGTAATCAGATTAACAGAGAAAATTAGTTGTGCATGATTTCTGAAGAATGGAAATAAAACTATATTTTAAAAAGGATATTATACACATTTTTAAAAAAAGCAAAAAGAAAATAACTGCTGAAAGAGTACACATTTAATACCAATTTATAAATTAATAGATATTATGTTCTTATATACTGATGCAATAATTAGTTATAAAATATATTTATATACTAGTAGAGAATATTTTATATGTGCGCACAACAAAATTATTAAATCTGGAAGCCACTTTATGATATTTTCACAATTTACATGAAAATTTATGATTCTCAAAATATCAAAAAGTGAACTAGAATAATTGGAATATTGTCTTATGTCCTGGAAGATAATAACTTAATAGTATAACAATGACAGTGTTCCATTAACATATATATATACATATATGTATATATACATAAATATATATTATATTATTTTCATAAAATACTAGTGTATTATTCCCAGAGTGCTACTACTTGTTTCTAAATTTCATAATAAAAAATAAACAAGTAGCACTAAAGACACAAGGAAGAGAAATGCAAAGAGATCCATTACTATAATCTTAAAACTAAAAACAACATTAAAAATAAAACATTAATGACCATTTATAAGTATAACTCAGTGAGGAGGAGGTTCAAAATTACATAATTTATAAGTATATATTATTGCATTTAATAATAGTAACATCTTAAATCAGTAAAAAAAATGCATGAATTTATAATAAACGGCACTGAGGGAAACTGGACACTCATTTTTTGAATGAAATGAAATTACATTCACATCTCACACTTTGTACCACAAATTAAAAATATATCTGAAATAATAATGTAGGAAATATAGTCATGTAAGCATTAAAAAACTGAGAAGTAAATTTTTATAAGGAACTTGAGAAATATATTCTAAAATGACATAAAATTAAAGGACAGAAAATCAGAATATGAGTAAATGCTGTAAAATAAAAGTTTTATAAATATCTAAACATAAAGGGAAAGAGCAAAAAAATTAGAAAAATTGTTATGAAAAATGTACACAGATGTCTAAAACAATACATAAGAAAAAGATCAAAAATCTGCAAAGTTTGGAAAGCTTGAAAAAATATTAAGAGTATAAAAGACAAATCAGATGGATTAAAAGTGGCAAAGCAAAGATTGGTAGCAATATATAGCTCCTCTGGTACAATATAATGAAAGTGACATTTTAATGAAGAAAAAAATGAAGTAGATCTTTGAGAATCAAGAAATAGCTAACAGGAAATCTAGATTCCACAAAGAAATTGAAGAAACTGAGCACAACACGGAAAAGGAAAACATCCTAGATCTTACTGGGGGTGGGGTGAGAGACCTGTTTCAATTAATACAAGGTAAGCCAGGGAGGATCTGGGGCCTCACAGAGGAAGACTGGCCAAGGCTGGCTACGCTAACAACAAAGTGCCAAATATAACATGGAGTTCTGATATGAAAGTAACGTCTTCTGTGTGACAGACAAGAGCTGGAGGAGAAATTTGGTGCAACACTGGTTATATTGCCATACTTCAGAGTGTTTAATCAGTATCCATTTTGGGAAAGAGTTACTTAGGAGCGAGATACTTCAGGAATCAAAATCCATAAAAGCACTCTGCAGGGTTTCTTGGATTTGAAACATTTTGAGTTTGGCTAGAAAGAATGCTCTAGTAAAGTTGTGGACTTCAAAGATGGACAAGAAGAGATCTCTATAGCTGAGAAGGAACTGGAGAATAGACAAGATGCCCTAGAAAACCACAAGAAGCAGCAGGACTCCACTTTCCACATTCTCAATATTGCAAAAGTGAATACTTTGTTTTGAGAAAAGAACCCCAGAGCAACATATTCCAGAAGTGTAGTAGCCTAGGGAAACTGTTCCTCTGAATCTGTTTCATTTGAACTGGACCCCTACAGCTAAGACAAAAGAAAGCCAGGTTATTTCTCCAGCTGGTTACAGACCTTGACACTATCCACATGGCACTAGTTTTAGGTACATGCAGAATGCAATAGTCATGAGAGTCAGGAAATCGTTACATTTCAGAAGGTCAGACAGTGTGTCCCTGACGTGGCAGTGTGTAAAGCTGTGAATGTGAAACCAAAGGTTCAGTGGAAACACCAGAAGGTTAGAGAAGCCAGGAACTTGGATTGTCCAAGGAAAGCTGCAAGGAATGAGCAAAGCCATCCAAAGAAAGAAGCCAAAAGAGCTACAGCCACCAGAAGGGCTATGGGAGTAAAGATGCCCAAGACATTTGGAGTTCACAACTTGTCAAAGACTTCTGGGGATGCTGGAGATGAAAGTTTGAGATTTCATATTTGCCTTATTGGATTTTGGTCTTGATTGTTTTTTACATTCCTTGCTATCCTTCTGTCTTAATTTTTCAAATGGAAATATTTAGTGTCATTGAATGTTGGAAATGTTTAACTTTCTTTTCATTGGTACAGAGTCCTGCTGCTAAGAGCTTGCCTTATATTTCAGAGAAGACTTGGGAATTGAACTTTTCAGCAATGATGAAACTGTTATGACTTGGGCACCTCTTGGAGATGGACTAATACCTTTTGCATAAAAGTAGGTGAATGAGTCTGGATGTTCCCCCAAAGCTTCATGCAATCATAGGTGGGGCTTTTTCAGAGATTTCTTGATCTAGAAAATATGATCCTGGAATTGTTTCATCGTTCAGTGGTAAGATCATAGACACAAAGAATAAGGATGTGAGTGCTACCTGCCCTTAGTAGCCTGGTTAAGATATAAGAGATAGAAAAAGTTGTGGTCACCCCTTGCTTGTTTTGCTACCTTGAACTTGCAGTGAACTGTTTATATTCTGCTATGCCTATCTGGCATGCTAACCTGCATTGAACCCAGACTACAAATTACGAGCTAAATAAACTTTTCCTCTTTTTACTTTGGACATCAGTTATTTTGTGTCAGCAATGAGAAAAGTAAATAAGACAGTAAATATTTACTGTAAGTCAATATTTGTTTGTTTTCATTCCTATATCATTGTAATTTTCAGTTTGTCTTTAACTCTATTGTTGCTGATTTCACTGTTATTGATGGTGGTGGCATAGTTTCTGGTACTGACTTTTATTCCACATTACTACGCATGTTTTTTGTTATAAACATTTCTACCATTCATTTCCAAAAGAATTAGATGGTAGGCAATTATACATTACTATCAGTTTTCCAAATTAATGTAAGCAGTCAGATGGGGCAAAATCAAAGCCCTAAAGCTATCCATGTTCAAAATGCATTCTTGGAAAACAGTTATTAGTTAATTTTATCTCCAGGCTAGTAACAAAGTCTTTCCACTATAATGCACCCTTAATACACACACACACACGCACACACACACACACACACACACACCAGAAATATGAGAAAACAAGCCAAAAATATGTCTCCTAAAATCTCCAAGTTTCATGGGTTACTGATTCAAACAGCTGAATTAAATAATATAATAAAAAAGGAAAACAGCAACAGTCTGCTTGTAGACTTCAAAGATAATAGATATAACCAAAATGAATGAAATTAATAAACAAAATATACTGTTAAAGAAGACACTAAGAAGTTAGTTGAGACTAACAAAATATTACAAAACATGAATAATCAGTTTAGCAAGGATTTAGAGTTCATTAATAGGTATCAAACAAAAATCCAGGTCATAAAGTCTCCTATTGAAAATTTGGCAGCACAAGTGATCATTAAAGGTAGTGTCACAACTAGAGATAGAGCTAATATAGGTGACCATGTACACATACTTATTTTAAAAAAGAGCAAGAAGGCATAGAAAATAGAACAAACAAGTGAAAGATGATGAAAAGAAGACAAACATAAGATAAATTAATATTAAGATTCCATTGAGATTAAACTTAATGGAGGTAGTGGAAAATCAGATGACAGCATAATGGCACAGAAAACCTGCTTACAAAAATACTATCAGAAAAAAATTCAAATATGGTGTCTTAGTGATTTTAATGTTGCTATAAAATCTTTTAAAAATAACAGGGAATCAGGAATAACAATTAAACAACTGCAAGATGATGCAAAGCAAAGCAACATAAGATTGATAAGGATAAGCAAAAAGAAAGGCAACAATACAAACAATATCAAGAGGCTATTTATGGAAGTAATAGCTGAAAATTTCCCAAGCATGAGAATGGATACTGACATAAAGATCAGTGAAGCATATAGAACTCCAAATAACCATAACCAAAATAAAACTACACCCAGACATTTAATAGCCAACATCTCAGAAATCCAACATAATAACAGAATATTAAAAGCTGCTAGAGAGTAGAGACAGGTCACCTATAAAGGAAAACCTATCAGAATCACAGCAGACTTCTCAACACACAAGTCAAGAAGAGCATGGAGTAAAATATTTCAGATTCTAAAGGAAAATGACTTCCAACTCAGATGATGTATCTGCAAAACTGTCCTTCAGAATGGATGGGGAAATAAGATACTTCCATGACAAAGAACAACTGAAGAACTTCATGACCACCAAACCAACCCTACAAAGAATACTGAAAGACATTCTAGATACACATAGAAAAAAACCACTAAGCAAGGCGAACAATTAAACTGAGTGGAAAGGTAATGAATCAACAGCAGAAAGATAAAAAGTCAAAAGTAAACCAATATATATCAGTCATGAGCATTAATGCAAATGGCCTCAATTCACCATTAAAAGAAACAGACTGGCAGAATGGATCAAGAAAACAACAACCATATGCTGTATACAGAAAACCCATATAACCCAAAAGGAAACTAATAGACTAAAAGTCAAGGGTGGAAAACAATGCTCCATGCAACAGGATCTCCCAAAAATCAGGGGTAGTTATTCTGTTTGCAGACAATGTGAACTTCAAACCAAGCATGACCCAAAGAGATAAAGAAGGCCACCACATAGTAGTTAAGGGAAAACTTCAAGAGGAAGAGATAACAATCTTAAATGTATATGCACCAAATTCCAGAGCACCCAGCTATACAAAGCAAATATTAACAGAAATGAAATATCAAATAAGCAATAACAGAATTATAACAGGAGACCTTAACATGCAATTGACACAAAGGGACAGATCAACTAGACAGAAAATCAGCAAAGAAATAACAGAACTGAATCACATCAGTGAACAAACGGACTTAATAGACATATACAGAGTGTTCCACACAACAACATCAGAATATACAATCTTCTCAGCAGCACATGGAACATTCTCTAAAATAGACCATATACTAGCCCACAGAATATGCTTAAGTAAATACAAAAGAACTGAAAGTATCCCATGCATGTTATCAGATCATGGTACCATGAAACTAGCAATTAAAGACAAAAGAAACTGCAAAAACCCCACAAACACATGGAAACTGAATATTATACTCCTGAGCAATCAGTGGGTCACAGAGGAAATTAAAGAAGAAATTAAACAATATTTACAGGCAATCAAAAATACAAATACATCTTACCGGAACGTGTGGGATGCGATGAAAGCAGTCCTTGGAGGAAAATTTATTGCTGTGAACTCCCACATCAGGAAAACAGAACAAACACAAATAAACAACCTACACCTACACCTCAAACATCTAGAAAAAAAAGAGCAAGTCAAGCCCAAAGCTAAAAGAAGGGAGGAAATTATGGAGGTCAGAGCAGAAATCAATGCAATAGAGACTAAAAAAACAATACAAAGAATCAGTGAATCAAAGGGTTGGTTCTTTGAAAGAATAAATAAAATTGACAGGCTTGGTGGTATGAGTGCTACACATGCCTAGGGGTGGAGCCAGCATATAATGTAAGGGTGGGAAGAATGCATGTCATGTTCTCTCACCAGTTTGCTCTTTGCTGTTTGCAGCCAGTCATGACTGGTGGTCTGCCATGCCACCCTGCCACTTGGAGCCAGCAGAGTATGGACTAAAACCTCCAACTTGTAAGAAAATAAACCTTTCCTTCCTTCATTTTGGGTGTTGGGTATTTTGTCGAGAAAAAAGTAACTAAGCAACGAGAAAAAGTAACTAAGACAATGTACATGTGATTTAAGGTAATAATCTCTAAGCCTTTATAATAATTTGTCTTTGATGCAATTAAGAGATATAAAAACAAAGCATCTTTTTTAAAAATTTCTGCCCATCTCGTCACACCAGAAAAAAAATGAAAATGATGTCATAAACTAAATCTTACAAGAATGCATTTTATAATATTAGAGTTAGCATACAAACTACTGTGAAAATATCAGGCCTTTAACTGAACAGTTATGATAGCCAGACATCTTGGTAATATTTAATACTCTAAGATTATGAATTTCTGAGTCTGTGGCTGAAAATGGACACCTTGTAGCTTTGGGATTTTGATCCCTTAATTTCCTTGCATCAAATCAAAAATCTGAAATCTAAACATTTCAGATTTAGGACAACTCAAACTAGCACTGTACATATACCAAATTTCCTCCTCTGTAATGTATGATTATGTTTGAAATTATAATATAGTGCTTTTTCTTTAATGAAGTTATTTACCCTGACTGAAATTATTTCAGTGTTTACCATGTGAAGTCTGAAGAGGTTAATAAGCTTATATGCAATTTATTAGTTACTAAATCTAATTTTTTACAAATTGGAGATATTTTTGGGAACATCTGTTTGATCTTTTTGTCACATTCTTTAAAATGATTTTAATTTAATGAGAGTTAATGAGTTTGAGAGATTAAAATATCAGTGATATATATGTAAACTTCTTAGAAGAATCACTTAAGTGATCCTTTGAAAAACTGCAGAATTTAGATTTTCCAGAAGTATATTAATTATTGGGGATTTTAAATTTCTTTTTTTCTCCTCAGAAGTTTCTCATCAAATTTTATTTTTGCAAGTATAAATTTATTTATGAAGAAATAAAGCTAGTAAATGAATTCTTTTTACATTGTTGAAGTTGATTATTGATGTATAAAAATTACCAAGTAATCCTTAAAAAGTTTTAGAATTCTACAAAATAGTTCCATTTCTTGTTCAAAGTTAGTTGTCATTATTTCAGTCACATACTTCCCAAGATTTTAACTCTGGATACTCTCCTTCTATATAAGATTTATCCTTTAATTCTGCATAATGAGGCTATCTTCTTGATTTTATGCATGCATGTATATGTATGCAATACAGAATGTTACAACTTATGAGTTACCCATTTGTTTTGCATGATGTATACTCCATGATTTTGAATGTTTAACACTTCAATCGTAGTTTAAAATAAAATTAAAATTTGAGATGGTGGATACATTTTATGAGGTTAGCTCTTTTGTGCTCTACTGACCTCATTAACATTGTTTGCCTCTCAAATGTAAAAAACATTATTACTGGATTTGTTTCTATGATTTCTGAATCATATAATAATGCGATCTTGTATCCTACAGAATTTCCTCAAGTTAACTAAAACTACAAATGTGTTTTGTTTAAAAGGAACTATCTGATGTCTTTCTAATTAACTATATAAAAATACTGATGAATTGTTCTAACATGCGTACTAAAATTTGAAAAAAATATTTCCCCAAAGGTACATGGATAATTTTGGGTTGTATTTAGAAGAATTCACTTAATTCCAATAGACAGAAAACAGAGAGAAGTGACCAGGTTACAAAACTCAATAAAGCACCATTTTCTAAGTAAAGTTAAATGTAGGTATTCAGATGCCTAAGTGATATGCTTTTACATTCATTACAGAAATAAATTTAGGGAGTTATATTCATTTATTTCTCAGTTCCATTCCCTGTATTCTTCATGCTAATGTTAGATCAATACATCTGGAGAACAGGACCTAGGATTTAGTACTGTTTAACTCCCAGGAAGAATAATTTCCTAAAATCATGAGTTTTCTTAACACTCTTGTTTCTCTTAGCTAATCACATAGTTTAGTTACTGGAAGAAAGTTAAGCATATAAAGAGAAAGCTTCATTTGATATATATAAGATGTAACTCTCAATTCCTTCTCTCATTGAAGAAACAAATTATTTAATGGGGGATATACAGAATTAGATTCTGTTGTATTTAAATTCTAATATTCAAGAATTATAAATTACTGTAAGGAGATAGTCTCTTTATTTGAGCATCTTATGTTACAGATCTGTTGCTAATAATTTTAGTTACCATTTTTTACTTTCAAGACTAGAGTGTCCTTTATAATTCATATTTTGTTTTGGAAAATTCTATTCTGAAATATTAATGGAAAACAAGGCAAAACTGAAATGCATTCTAAAGAGTTCTATTTTGGTATTCTGATGGAAAGATCTTTGAATGTTAAATAATATAATTATGCAGCCCTTTTTTGCTTTTTAAACAAAATATTTGACTTCTATGATTTAAGGAGGAAGGATTATTTTGCCTCACAGTTACACAGGTTTTATTCCATGACTGGATGGCTCCAAGGCACAAACATCATGGCAAAGGAACATAGCCAAAAGGTTTAAAAAAATGCTACTCACTATATGGGAGTCAGAGGCAAAGAGAGGGTAAGACAACTACCAGACAAAGAAGAATTCAAGAGCAAAATATGCCAGGGCTCAGTCAACTTACTCAATCAGGACCCAGTTCCAACACAGCAGGTTCACTGGTGAACTCACTAATGGACGAGTCCTCAGATGAGAACAGTGCCCTCATGACTCAGTCAACTTCATAAGCACCACCTCTGAGCACGTGAGTCTTTTCAGGGTCATTTTAGATCAAACCATAACATTCCACTTCCTGATTGCTATCTCATTATGCAAAATGCATTTAGTCCATCTCTGGTAATTTCAGAGCCAGCAGTTCCAGTATGATTCAAAGTCCAATTACAAAGTCTCCTTTGAGACTCAAGGCAAACTCTTATCTCTAAGCCCCTGGAAAATGTGATGACAAGTAGTTCTGAATGAACACATTGACCTTGGTTTTTTTCTGTAAGTAAACTCTTTGAAACAAGTTCACACTTTACCTTCTTGAGTCTGCAGTGGCTGGGGTCTGCTCAATTCCTGAGATGCCCTCAAAACATTTTTTTCAATTATCCCAGTAAAATACACTTCACTTCAATTGAATGACGCTAATCTCTTCAGGAAAGAAGTCTTTACTAGCTCTGCTTTACACAGAATGCTCTTCTGACCCAACTCCAATTTCTTTAAATATTTCTGCTCAGCTTTTCTCCTGATTCTTTCTATAAATCTGATAAGGCAGCCACCAGTCCTCATATCGCAGCTTGAGCATTGTACTGTCTTAAAATGTATTTCCTGTCCTATTGTAGTTCATCACTTTTATCTCCCAGTTTTTATTTTTATTCATATATTTGTAGTACATAATACTTTAAAGTTTCCTTCTTTAAAGTTGCTACATGAACATAATATATTTTAATTCCATTTTTTATCCCCTTCCCTCCCCTGATTGTCCTTCCCTCCATCATTTGATCGTTTTCTCATTTAAGAAATATCTACCTCCCTGCTTCCTATTACCTATCTTTGATTTTCCTCTTTATTGTTTAATTTCAGTTGTTAAT
This sequence comes from Dolichotis patagonum, assembly GCA_004027295.1. NCBI lineage: Eukaryota > Metazoa > Chordata > Mammalia > Rodentia > Caviidae > Dolichotis > Dolichotis patagonum. The sequence goes on from PVJX010002258.1 coordinate 118,327, forward strand.
GTAAGAGAAAACATGTGATGTTTAAGTGTGTGAGTTTATTTCACTTAATGTTATGGTATCAAGGTGCACTCATTTTATTAAAAACAACTCAAATTTATTCTTTCTGGCAGAATAGTGATCCATTCTGTAAAATTCCACAATTTTTTATCCATTCATCTGTTGACAAACCTATAGACTGCATCCAAGAATTAAATCTTAGGACATGCACAAAATGTAGAAAGTTTATTTTTATACCACAATGCAGCAAAGATAGCTTCTAACTGAATTCTCAACAAGAGTCCTCATTTTCATTGGAAACTTTATAAGCACAATCTTTACTGTTTGCAGTCTTGGTAGCATTCTGTTCTTCTGAGCCAACCTTTGTTTACAAAGTGGGTTTTTGTTTTTATTTTTGTTTTTGGTTTTTGTTTTTTTCCCCCCAATTCTCAAGACTTCCAAATGTCTACCATAAACCATTTCCAAGTATTCTGAATAACATGCTCAGCTACAGTAACAACAACCTCACATTCAATATCATTTTTTTTTGCTGGTCATTTTTTATCATTGGAATAAAATATCTGACATACATAATTAAAGGAAGACAGTTTCATTTGGACTTCATTATTCAGAGATTTCAGTCCATGATCCACAGGCTTTGAGGCAGAAATACCATAGCAGAGAGTCATGGCAGAGGGAAACTGTTCAGCTCAGGCTGGATGGAAGCAGAATGAACAAGAATTAGTGATAAGGGGCTCAATACAAGACCAGGGACCCATTCAGGCCTTACATTAGTTACTTATACCCTCTAACCCTGAATCAAAGCATAACGCTGCTTTCAGCTATGAACTTACTGAGGAAATAACCTACTGATGAATATAGTGCACGCATGTTCCAAAAGCCCAGCCTCTAAATATATGAGCTGTTTGTGGATTTTAAGTCAAACCATAACTTATAACAAATATTCACTAAATTTGATTTATTTATGAACATTAACTTCAGGATTCTTTAAAATTAATGGTAAATTTTGGATGATTTATGAAAATATACTTGAGAAGAAACACAGCAAAGCAAAGGTAGCAGGTACTTATCTAATATGATTCAATTCATGAATTGACATCACATACACACACACAAACACAGGCATCTGAATTGTAGTACTGAAGGATGAACACAAGGGGAGAATTTGGTAAAAAATCTAGTATACAAAGTGCTTATTGTACTTTGCAAAGGATTATTGCTTTGTCCATAATGATAAAAACATGGATAGAAGAAATAATAAATGTCATAGATTCTCCTTCCAACTGAGAGTTTGGCAAATTCTTTAAAGACATATGTTTTGATAAATTCATTGAAATTGACCTAGGGTTACATACAGTGATATGTTAAGATAATGGAATTAAAGGAAAGAAATATGAACAATTTATATTTGCAAATGAAAGCTTATAAGTGTGAGGATTTTGTATGATGCCTGCCCTTAGCAATCTTTCTCATTAAAAATGTACATACTGTGTGTACAGAAAATGTGTCAAGAAGGTTAGGTATGTCTGAATTTAAATAAGTGATTATTTCAAGTAGAATGGACTTAAGAGTCTTTACTCCTGATGTGCAACTTGAATCATGATTTCTCAGAAAAGAAACTAAATTTTCTGCCTCAGCTCAGCTCAATTTGGGAGTTGAAAATAACTTTGTCCATAATTGCTTATTTTCACTAATCTTGACTTTCTAGATGGTTGGCTTGTGGAAAACGGGAGAGAAAATCCAGTTCTACATACAAAGTAAATCTGCAAGGTGATAAGCTTTGTTCTCACTTTCTATTTGTAGCTTCTAATTCTAGGACACAAAGGAAAATTGTAGATAAGTTTTGCATAGAGAAATCCTTGGTTTACTCTAAGATTTATTCAGTGGGTAAAAATAAGTGCTTTGCTTTGCAGAAGCAGAAAGAGAGAAATAGTTCCAAAGTACAGAAGGTTTTGACTTTATTCTGATTACATGGACTGTTTGCTGTTAATAAAATTGATGTAATTTTCATGGATAAAATTTACATTAACATTTACATTTGTGTTATCAAAATACAAAGATTAAAGGAATTCTACAGTTTTGCTGAAATTCATTTATCATTGGTTATTATGAAAGAAATATACTTAGTTTTTTTCTAATGTTAACAGCTTCACACCATTTTAATAACTGTAGGCATTAAAAAAAGAAGATGAACTCTAAGGCATTAAAAGAGGAATGAAACACTAAGAAACATTAGATAATGAGTGTTAATGGCTTACATATTTAAAAAGTTCTCAGTGTACGTCATAGTCCTCTAAAATCATGTCACTTCCTTTAAAGGAAGCTGCCACTAGAGAAAATGTGCTAAATTTCTGACCCCCACCATTGTGATGCATACTTTAATAAGCATGTGATACATACTCATTAAAAAGATATGTATGTATGTATATATATATATATATATCATACATGTTTATTTAGAAGCATTAAATCTGTATCAGCCTCTTCACACTGAGGTGAGTATGGTAGGTTAGCACACTTAGTAGATTTAATGCTCATTAATCAATTGGCATTTATGAAAATATATGATATTTGAATTTTTGATCTTGATTTTTATCTCTTAAGTATCAATTGGCTCACAAATTTCAAAATAAACAAATGAGTGTTGTATTAGTAAATGCTTATTAGAGTCAGATGTAGAAGAGTGCAGTCATCTGTGCACCAGAGACTTGAGGGATCCAGTCAGGGGCTTGGAGCCCAGGGCAGTATCCTGTACAAGTCCATATCAAGGATCTGCACTGGAAAGGCCCAAGGGCCAGGGGTGGAAGCTAGAAAGTCTGCACTGGTGGGGTGAAGGACCTGTGCCAAAAGGCTCGGAGAGCTGCACTCTTAGCCACAAAGTGACATCCAAATGAAGGCAAGGATCTAAGATCTGAAAGAAGACAGCAGCCAGAGCTCCCTTGAAACAAACAAACACACAATGAACAACAAAAACTGCAGGAAAGTAACTTCTTCAGGAAAATCAACAGCATGCAATCTTCCCCTCCCGCTCTCCTTTTATGCCATTCTGGCATCAATTCTCAGGTGGGTCCTTCATGTCCAGAATCATGCTGACTCAGTTCCGGTGGGTGTTTCCGCTCAAGTTGGTCGTTAATTAGTTCACCACAAGTATTATATATTAGCTCCTAATATTCAAGTGTATGACAGAAAAAAAAGAAATTGTAAAAAAAATATAGAAAGCTGTGAAATGTGTTCAAAGTATGGTAAATAGATTTTAAACATTATTATAATGAAAGATACATTGCCATAATTCCAACAAAATTTTCTCCACCCTAAACATACTTAGCCCTTGTTCTTGTCATTTTCTGAAACACTTCTGGAAGTCCTTTTCATGGGTATTTTTAGTTGCATTGTCGTGGCAGATTTGATGTCCTGACTCAATAGAAAATATTTGCCTTTCATGATCATTTGGACTTTGGAGAAGAACCAGAGGCAATAGGGCACCAGAGGTAGATCTAGTAAACAAGGTGGGTAATGGCACACCATGATGTTTTTGTCTGACAGAAACTGTAATAGTAGAAGCAATGGGTCACATGAACTATTGTTGAAATAGAAGGTGAATCTTTCTGCCCATTTATCAGGCCATTTTATATCCACATAATTTCTGTCAAATAAAAATATGATTTTTCCCTCATCCACCGTATTCAGAAAATCAGATATTGTGGAGTTCAATGGATTCAACACACTGAGTCAGTCAAAATAGTACAAATAAAAACACACACAGAAGAAGATTTTCAGAACTGTTTCAAAAAGTAGCAAGGAAGAGATAAGTATGGTGGAAGAAAGGGGAAGTATTTTGAAAGAGATTATAGCAATGTATCTTTTTTGGGGGGAGGGGTACCAGGTATTGAACTCATGCCCTCGCACTTGCCAGGCAGCAGCTTACTCTGCTCAGCTAAATTCCTGGCTCCAGCAAAGTGTCTTTTACTGCAACAATTTTTAAAATTTAAATATTCACCCTACTTTTGAGTGCATCTAATATGTCATTGATTGGTTTGAAAAAAGATAAAAATTTAGCTGCTGCAAATGCATTTTCATATTTTGCAAGTTTATTAGAAAATTCCCAGTGGCTTTCTTGCAATGTTCAGTTACTTATGCAAAAATAATCAAATGTGTCATCTCTTTAAAATCTTTGTTATTAACAATAATACAAGTTTAATTAACTCCATTGAATGGAACAATTGTTTAAAATGCAGATTATGCATATATTAGAGTTGAACAAAACAATGCATGCAGTTAGGGAAGGAAATGAAACCTCTACTTAATTTTATCTTCAAATAAAATGAACTCTAATTATTGATATATGAATAGACCTTCCTGGTTTCAATTATTGTGTTTGTCAAACATTCTTGACTTACTAATGTGAGGGAAGAATGATAGATACAACAGCTTGGGTGAGTAGAGATATATATTCACTCCATCATTAATGTTTAGCCTGTGGTGATGCACTATGGTAAGAGCACACTTGGCTAGATGATTTTTCAGATTTTAATATGCATTTAATTTAAATAAGCCTACCAAAATAGAAAAGCGCTTAAAAAGGTATGTACTGAAGATAGTAGGAGAAAAGTACAAAAACAAATAACAGACGTAGTATTTCTCATACTTCTGGAGCTTTAATCTGGAGGATCTTGTTATATTCAGCTAATGATTTATACAGAATTTAGATTCAGGAAAATGAATGCTGCAGGTAATAAAATAAATATAAAATTGACTAATTGAAAGAATTGGACTAGGATATAATAATATAATATAAATATAATATATATAATACATAATATAATCAATATAATATAATATAAATTATAATATAATATAAACACTGTGGCCCAAGGAAAAAAATATGGTACTTTAAAGAATTTGGTCTACGTTTTGAATTGTGAGCCTTTGGACAAAGCATCATATATAGATTTTAGATTAGAAGAAAACAATCATGACTTTGGCAGATATTTGCCATATTTGGTTTGTATCGCTGTAAATGTGAGGGACACACATTGACCTGATACATAAAATGAATAAAAAGAGGTAGAAAAAATATGCTGTTGAGGCATCTTTGCTATTTTCAGTTTCATTTGACTAAGGGTCAGTCTTACAGAGTCAAAAAATGTGCTGTATTCTATGTAAAGTGTTTTCTAACAGACACCACTGAAACTGTATTCTTATCAGGACAATGGTCTCCTGCTCAGGAATCTCTCCTTAGAGGATTATCTGCTACTCAAGGACTAGTACCTGCCTGCCTGCAGGTGAAAATGTTGTATTATCAGCATACAAGCCTCTTGTTTAAATTGCTTTGAAGCACTGACAATTAAGGCTTTGGAGACTTTGTGGAACAGAGGAATAATTTGTTAACATAGGACAATGTAGAGACTAAATTTAAAGATATTTGGATGTGGTTGTTTATAGAAGGATCTCACTAGAAGCAAATAAACTGGAAGCTCATTAATATTTTAAGGAAATTGTGTTATCAAAAACATATCTAACTAATATGGAAACAATATTCTCCACAGATTTTATATGGATGAAATGTACAAAGAAACACTGAATAGGGCAGAAGTAGTAACTATAGTTAAGTACAGAACAAAGCAGTCTTTCAAAAAATCAGGACAAAGAATACTCCCCTTTTATGCACCAGGAGCTATTCACTATTCCATCCACTGATGTTAAATAATTATATTGGATTAGCGGTATTATTTATCATATTGTCTCTTTGCCTAATTTAAATTTGCTAATTATCATCATTCTCTTCTTTATTCCTAATTTAATATTGCCATGTTAGGAAAAGCAGCTTGTATATAGACTTCTGTTTGTAGAATTTTTAAGAGCTGCATATCATCCAAAGAAGAAGAAAAAATTGTTGTTCAGAAAACCCCAAGTTTGGAAGTTAAAAAGTAACTAATGGCTCTAGGGATTGTTTGCCTGGGGAAGGCACTGACAGTTTTCTGTATTAGAAGAAATGTACTAATTTTACATAAGCATGGAAGGCTAGAGCTCCTGAAACAAGACACTTAGAAAAGTACTTACAGATGTCCAACTTTCTATACAGCAAAACCAGAGAATATAGTTCATAATGTAACTTGGAGAGAAAATTTATTAAAATGCAAATGTAATTTTCTAGTGCTCCACAGTTCCTTATGAAGTTCCCTGTGTGACTAAACTTACATCCAAATAACATGTGGGCTCTTACAGATCAGAAAGAAGCCTTTAATAGTCCTGAAACTAGCTTTCTGTACCTTTATAAAATAATGTCTGATGATCCACACCATCAATATCTTTTATTAATTACATCATTGCAGAAGTTCACCTACACACAGCAAAAGCCACATCATTTACCATATTTCCCTAGTGTCGGTGTTTCCATCATCAGCACTGATAATGGAATTGTAATCTACATTTGGAGGACTAGGGACTTACTAGAGTCAACTGGCTTTGAGGTGTACTAGTTTTGGTATTTTTAAACAATTTGGCATAGTTGCTTTTAACTCGGACTTTGTAATAGCAGTATTGCCATGACATTCAGGGTGGCTCAGAAGTGCATACTGAGGGAGATTTTTCTAGCTTCTTACTCATTTCTTATTTCCTTGACATCCCTATTACTTATTTCCTTTGACATCCCTATTACTTTTCATTTTTACTCTGTTTCTATATCAAAGAGATTTATACCACAATATCTCATCTGTAAATTTAAGGCTGCTGTCATTTTGGGAAAGAGTTCAGTGTTACAAGACAAACTGTGCCTTCTCCCACCGTAGGACTCACATGCTAAACTGCTAACTTTACCTCAGAATGTGGCTTTTTGGTGGAGGGGGATAAAGTCTTTAAGGAGGTAACTAAGGAAAAAATAAATTCATGCAAATGATCTTAATCTTGTATGGCTAGTATCTTTATGGTGAGAAATCAGAGGTCACAGACATTCAGATAGAAGACCTGGTAAGCATAAAAGTAGAAGACAGTTATCTATAAAAACAGAGATGCAAAAGAAACCAACTTCACTGACACTTGGATGTTAAATTTCTACCCTCTAGCACTAGGGGGAAGTATATATGTACTTTGTTTAAACCACCCAGTCTTTGGCACTCTTTCATGGCAGCTCTAGGAAATGAATCTAGTTGGCTTTGTTGGTAGTCTCTTCTTATTTTGTTACTTCATTTTTCTTATCTTAAATGGTACATGGGCAAGGAGATTAATATACATATTCTTTTCATAAAATGGCAGAATTTTAGTAATTGTAAAAATGGAACCTTTGTAGTACTATCAGTCTAGAATCTAGCACTGCATAATGTTGGTGGTTACTGGGGCCAAATGGTCTGAGTAAGAGTCATTCATATATAATTACCCTGGTTTGCCCAACAATTTATTTAACTTTGTGTATCTTTGTTTCCTGTTTGTAGAAATTTTGATATATTTACTATACCAATTATAGTCCTCAAGTATAAAATATTATCTGTGTGACATATTGACATGAGGAGTAAATGAAATAATATATGTAAAGTGTTAAGGTCTACTGTGTACCTAATGATGCTGTAAAAATATCAGGTGTTATTACCATTGGTGTCATCAGTACCATTCTATCTTTAATTCTTTTTATTCTAGTTCTTCTTTGTAATTCCTGATAGTACACATATTAAAAGCAATAAAAGGCTAAGACCTTACAGCCTTAAAAGAGAGAAATATGGAAATCATTGAGAACATCCATCAAAATACAGACATGATCCAATTATTTATATAGTCAGAATATATTTTATTTTTTAATTTATTTTTTAATGATTTAGTTCATAACCATAGTAGTACTATGACTATCAAGTTATATGTGGTATAACATTCAAAATTTTAAATGAACATGTATCTGTTCTATTTAAAGTATTTAAGCAGACAGAGTATTACTGATTTTTGAGTTAGAAGACTACTACTGTGGAAAATCTAACATTATTCTGATGGTAATATTTTAGGAACATGAAAATTTAGGTAGTTTCTACTATTTGCTCTGCAAATTGTGTGGTGTATTTTCCTCTTAAACAAAAGAATTGAAGCTCTTAACGTTTCTGTAAGCACATCCATGTAACCTCATCCTAAATTAAATATTTTCAATCTATATAGTGTATTTCAAGACAAAAGGTCATTGTAGGTAATTCTACATTATACATTAGTAAGAAAATGAAAATTTACATTTTTCACAAAATATAAAGTATACTTATCCCTTTATAATGTGGAGAGAAAACATTGCCTGATACACTTTTCAAAAAGAATATTTATCAGTGGAACGGAAGAGTGAGCCAAGCAAATTAAATGCTTTCCTATACAGAACAGGAGAAAAATTATTTACAAAAGAAAACATGGGAATTAAATAATATGTACAGTTAATTAGCAACACTGCCTTTCAGACCACAGTTTGCTCTGTGATTTTTTTCCTCAGTATTTTATTTTGAATGCCAATATTCATGAGTGCTTACATGGAGCACATGGAAGTTCATATTTAAAACAATGTTATTTGAGAGGAAAGGAAGGTTTTTTTTATTTTAAAGAGAATAAAAAGAGGACAGAACAAAGCAGATCAGAACAGAACAACATAAGCAACACAGCACTTTACAACAAGACAACCTGATATTAACAGTCGCTACCATAATGTCTTTTTCTTTATAATAGTTGAGCATGGCTTCATATACAATAATATCAAACATAAAAGAATAGTATAAAACCATTCAAGAGAATAAAAGAATTACAGGGCATTCTGAACCAAATAACAGAAAATGATCAATGGCTACCATAATATCTCATTTTCCATAAAAAGATTTCTTTATACTATCACATATATTAAAATCCCAGTAAGACACAACATGATAGAACCAATGGTAATAGAAGAATATGGTAGGACTTCAAAGCAAGATGATATTAAATCAACAATAGCTGCCATAATGTTTTGTTTTCTTCAAAACAGCTGTTCATACCATCACACATAATAAAGTCAAACAAAACAGAATAATTCCAACTGATGAATGAAAACATTAAAAGCCTTCAAAGCTATGTAATGGGGAATCTTGATTACCATAAAATCTTATGCACCCTTACCATTTCTCACACAAGTGAGACTATACAGTATTTATACATGTGAGTTTGGTTTATTTTGCTTATGAGTATGGTCTCAAGTTGCATCCATTTATTTATAAAATCCCAATTTGATCATTCTCTATAGCTGAGTAGTACTCCATTGTATAAAAATACCACAACTTTTTAATCCATTCCTCAGCTGATGGGCACTTAAGTTGTTTCCAAGATCTGGCTATTACAAATTGTGCTGTTATAAACATGGATGCACATATATCACTGTGGCATGACGTTTTCAGTTCTTCTGGAAATATGCCTAGAAGTGGAATAGCTGGGTCAAATGGGACTTCCAATCCCAGCTCTTTGAGGAATCTCCAGACTGACCTCCACAGTGGTTGTACCAGTCTACATTCCCACCAACAGTGCACAACAGTTCCTTTTCCCCACAACCTCTCCAGCACTTGTTGTTGGTAGTTTTTTTATCCTGGTGATTATTTCTGGAATGAGATGGAATCTCAGTGTGGTTTTAATTTGCATTTCCCTAATGACTAATGATGATGAACATTTTTTCATATATTTATTTGTCATTCATATTTCTTCCTCTGAGAACTGCAATCATCTCAGATGCCCATTTTTGGATTGGGTCTTTGAATTATGAAGGTCTGATTTTTTAAAATTCTTTATAAGTTCTAGACAGAAGTCCTTTGTCCAAGGGACAGTTCACTAATATTTTTTCCCAGTTTATGGGTTTTCTTTCCACTCTGCTGGAGATCTCGTTTGACATGCAGAAACTCTTTAATTAGATGTTATCTCAGTTATTGATTCTGGGAAGTATTTTCCTTGTGGTTTGATTCTTGTTCACGAATTCTCTACCTTCCTCTATGTCTTCAAGATTTTACCGACTTTGTCTTCCAAAAGATTTAGAGTTTATGTATTAATATTTAGATTTTTGATCCATTTAGATTTTAGTTTAGTATATGGTGATAGGCACGGGTCTAATTTTAGTTTTCAGCATATGCATAGCCAATTTTTCAAGCACCATTTATTAAAGAGACTATTGTTCTTCCAGTGCACATGTTTGGTCCCTTTATCAAAGATAAGATGGTTGAGTGTGTTTGTTGTTGTGGTTGTATCTTCCAATTGATTCCATTGATCTTTACATCTGTTTTTATTCCAGTACCATGTTGATTTTATTTGTTAATTTTATTTGTTGATTTTATTCCAGTACCATGTTTATTTTATTTGAAGTTGTACCTGCCTTGCTTAGAATTGCCTTTGCTATTCTAGGTCTCTTCTGGTTCCGGATGAATTTTAGGAGTGATTTCTCTAGATCTATGAGGTATGTTAGTGGTATTTTGATTGGGATTGCATTGAATCTGTATAACAGTTTTGGAAGAATGGCCATTTTCACAATATTTATTCTTCCTATCCATGAACAAGGGATGTCTCTCCATTTTCTGAGGTCCTCTTTGATTTCTTTTTCAGGGTATTATAATTTCCCTGTATAGCTGTTTTACTTCTTTTGTGAGATTAATTCCTAACTATTTCATTTTTTGGATGCTAGCGTGAAGGGTGTGGCTTATCTCTCTCTCAGAGCTGTTGTTGTTAGTGCATAGCAATGCTATTGATTTTTGAGTATTGACTTTGTGTCCAGCTACATTGCTGAATTTATTTGTTGCATCTAGGAGTCTTTCAATGGAGTTTTGGGGGTCTTCTATGTAAAGTATCATGTCACCTGCAAATAATGATAATTTAACTTCCTCTTTTCCTATCTTTACTCCTTTAATTTTCTCTCTTGTCAAATTGCTCTGACTAGTATTTCCAGTACTGTGTTGAATAGGAGTGGTGACAGGGGACATCCTTGTCTTGTGCCTGATTTTAAGGTAAAGGCTTTCAGTTTTTGGCCATTTAATGTGATGCTTGCTGTTGGTTTGTCATAGATGGCCTTTATCATATTGAGGTAAAGACCATCTATTCCAATTCTCTGTAAGGTTCTTACCATAAATGAGTGTTGGACCTTATCAAAAGCTTCTTCTGTATCTATAGAGATGATCATGTGGTTCTTACTTTTGGCCCTATTAATATGAAGGATTACATTTGTTGATTTACATATGTTGAACCATCCCTGCATTCCTGGGATGAATCCCACTTAATTGTGGTGTATAATCTTCTTGATCATTTGCTGTATCCTGTTTGCCAATATTTTATTGAGAATTTTTGCATCTATGCTCATTAGGGAATTTGGCCTATAATTCTTTTTTTTAGTTGGGTCTTTCTCAAGTTTTTGTACTAGAGTAATATTTTCTTTTGGAATGACTTAGGAAGAATTGCCTCCCTTTCAATTTCATTGAAGAGTTTGAAGAGTGTGGGCATTAAGTCTTCTTTGTATTTCTTGTAGAATTCTGCAGTGAATCCATCTGGGCCTGGGCTCTTCTTTGTTGGAAAGGACTTAATTACATTTTCAATTTCATTAGTAGAAATTGGGTTATTCAGCAGTTTTACATCTTCCTCACCCAGTTTTGTTTGTTCATATGTTTCTAGAAATCTGTCCATTTCTTCTATGCTGATGAACCTATGAGAGTAGAGGTTTTCAAAATAGGTGTTGATGAACTTCTGTATTTCCACCAAGTCTGTAGTAGTTTCACCTTTTTCATTCTTTATTGCATGAATTTGAGTTTTTTCTTTCCTTTTTTAAATAGGGTTGGCTAGGGACTTATCAATTGTATTTATTCTTTCAAAGAACCAATTCTTTGATTCATTGATTCTTTGTATTGTTTTCTTAGTCTCTATTGCATTAATTTCTGCTCTGATCTTTATAATTTCCTCCCTTCTTTTGGCTTTGGTCTTGGCTTGCTCTTCTTTTTCTAGATGTTTGAGTTGTAGCATCAGGTTGTTTATTTGTGTTGGTTCTGTTTTCCTGACGTGGGAACTCAGTGCAATAAATTTTCTTCTGAGGACTGCTTTCATTGCATCCCACAAATTCTGGTAAGTTGTATTTGTATTTTCGTTTGCTTGTAGATATTGTTAATTTCTTGTTTAATTTCCTCTGTGACCCACTGATTGCTCAAGAGTGTATTATTCAGTTTCCATGTGTTTTTGAGGTTTTTGCAGTTGCTTTTATCATTAATTTCAAGTTTCATGGCACTATGATTCAATAACATGCATGGGATAATTTCAATGTTTTTGCATTTATTTAAATATGTTCTGTGGGCTAATATATGTTCTATTTTAGAGAATGTCCCATGCACTGCTGAGAAGAATGCATATTCTGATGTTATTAGATGGAACACTCTATATTCATTTATCAAGTCCATTTGATCACAGGTGTGATTCAGTTCTGTTATTTCTTTGCTGATTTTCTGTCTGGTTGATCTGTCCCTTTGTGTCAATGGCATATTCAGGTCTCCTGTTATAATTTTATTATTGCTTGTTTGATTTTTCATTTCTTTTAATGCTTGCTTTGTATAGCTAGGTGCTCTGGAATTTGGTGCATCTATATTTAAGATTGTTATCTCTTCCTCTTGAAGTTTTCCCCTAAGTAGTATGTAGTGACCTTCTGTATCTCTTTGGATCATTCTTGGTTTGAAGCTCACATTATCTGCAAACAGGATTGCTACTCCTGCTTTTTTTTGGTTTCCTGTTGCATGAAGTATTGTTTTCCATCCTTTGACTTTCAGTCTATGGGTTTCCTTTTTGGTTATATGGGTTTCTTGTAGACAGCATATGGTTGGATGTTGTTTCTTGATCCATTCTGCCAGTCTGTTTCTTTTGATTGGTGAGTTGAGGCCATTTACCTTAATGGTTATAACTGTTATATATTGGTTTATTGTTGACATGTTATCTTTCTGCTGTTGTATCTTTAGCTTTCCATTCTGTTTAATTGTCTGCTTTGCTTGGTGGTTTTATCCTAGAATGGTTTTATCCTAGAATGTCTTTTAGTACAAATTTAGTACAAATTTTAGTACAAATACAAATACAGCTTACCAGAATTTGTGGGATGCAATGAAAGCAGTCCTCAGAAGAAAATTTATTGCACTGAGTTCCCACATCAGGAAAACAGAACCAACACAAATAAACAATATGTCTTTTAGTATTCTTTGTAGGGTTGGTTTGGTGTTCATGAAGTTTTTCAGCTGTTCTTTTTCATGGAAGTATATTATTTCTCCATCCATTTTGAAGGACAGTTTTGCAGGGTACATCAATCTGGGTTGGAAGTGGTTTTCCTTTAGAATCTGAAATACTTCACTCCATGCTCTTCTTGACTTCATTTTTTGTGTTGAGAAGTCTGTTGTGATTCTGATAGGCTTTCCTTTATAGGTGATCTGTCTTTTCTATCTAACAGCTTTGAGTATTCTGTTTCTATGATGGATTTCTGGGATGATGATTATTAAGTGTCTGGGTGTAGTTTTATTTTGGTTATGGCTATTTGGAGTTCTATATGCTTCACTGATCTGCATGTCAGTTTCCATTCTCATGTTTGGCTAGTTTTCAGCTATTACTTCTGTAAATAGCCTCTGGATATCTTTTGGGCTGTCCCTTTCTTTTTCATTTATCTCTATTAATAATCTTATGTCATTTTTTGCATCATCTTGCAGCTGTTGAATTGTTATTTCCTGATTCCTTGTTATTTTTAAAAGAGCTTTCCTTTCCTTTTCACTAGCTGCAATCTTATCTTTAAGGTCTGAAATTCTATCTTCACTTTCATTGAGGCAGTTTTGGCAACTTTCAATAGAATTTTTTATTTCCTATATATCTCTTTCAATCTGCTTCATGTATTCTGTTTGTTTCTTATAGTGTTCATTCAGGGATTCTATCTGTTTGCTTTGTTCCTCTAATTTTTTAGCTGTGTCTTCATTAGATGTGTTCACTCTTTCTTTCACTACTTTTATCATTTCTTCTTTTACCTTGGAAATTATTTATGATTTGAGTTTCTCTATAGCTTCCCAGAGTTGCTTCTTTATTTCAATTGATATCATTTCAATCATTTCAAGTGTATGGCTTCTATTTTCTTCTATGTACATGGCTTCTAGGCTTTCTTGGGATGGGCTCGTGATTTGAGATTGCCTTTTGGTGTTTTGTCATTTTCCTTTATTTCCTTGCTTTGAGCAGTGCTCCAAAGCCCCTGAGTGTGTTGGGAATCATCTCGTGCACCCTCAGCCCCTGGGACCGAATGAATTTCACTGAGCATGGACCAGTCAGGCCTGCAGGACTTCCCAAGCCTGTCCAGTGTTTCAGAGTGTGCAGGAACTCAACCACTGGGAGCACTGGTCTCAAACTCCCCTGGGCCAGCGCCAGAGGGCTGAAAGTCCCCCTGAGTGGTTTGGCCTCCCAGACTGAAAACAAAAGGAAGTTTTATGGCAATGGAATTCTGAATGATAATAACTTCACTTAAAGACATTTTAATACTCATGGACACAACTATTAGCTATTTATATTGGACATTCAATATAAAAATATTCAATTTATGAAAGAATCAAGGTATCTTAAGGCAAATATGACATGATGTTTAAATGTTTAACATGTTAACTTTTATATTTAATTTTAATTTCCTATTAAATAGGCAAAAAGTTAAAAGCAACATAAAATTCTGTGTTCATGGAATTATTTGTTTCATTTTCTTTTATAATATTTTGTTGATGGAGCAAACTCTGGAATAAAGAGTATAGTTTGCAGTGTTTCATCTTTTTTCTTCTTTATATTTTATGCTTATCATATATAGACTTCCTCAAACTCTGAAAGTTCAGTAGTATCATGTTTCTGAAATCAGTCAGGATAGGGGCACTAAATAGATTGTTATTCCCAGAGATAAATGAAGACATTTTCATAAATAGACTAAGAGTAGTATGATCAGTGTTAAAGGAAATAATGAAAGGCGAGAAAGTAACAGCTACTAAGAAGTAACCCAGGAGGGTTAGGGTTAGGGTTAGTGATGAGGGAAGGGAATAGTATTTTGAGCCGAATGACAGTCATCGATGAAAGCCTCTTCATATTTCTGACCTCCACCTCTTCATATCTGTGACCTAAAAAAGGGAATACAGTGTGGAACTATGATCAGTCACAGTGTGGTGAAGGGGAAATGTACTCTCACTTCTGTATTTTCCTATCTTCTTATCTCTTGCAGATGCTGATCACTGATAAAACATTCACAAGTTTGGAGACAAGAGATCTATGATTGATGAGTCAACAGCACCTATTGTTCTCACCTATGAGTGAGGGTAGAGGTGGGCTGTACATGAAAATGGAAGTATAAACAGGGTATAATCAAAGCAATTTCTTCTTCTGCCTTCCAACAGCAATAATTGCCCCTTTTATGGAACACCAGCAACAAATAGACCAGCAACAAAATTCTCCTATTTCCAATACAAAATCTTATTTAAAATGTTTTTAAGAGATAATATAAATTTAGTTATGTACCTAAGTTTCAACATTCATTATCAGGAAACTATATACAACTAGATAGAAAAATACAGGGACATATCATTTAAAAAACACATAAAGAGGAAAAAGAAATCTCTCAATTTCAGTTATAACATGGAAAGTGTTGTGTAGTTACTACTCTTTCTTCTGGTAAGTAGGCCCCTGATGCCATTTGATAATTGGTTGAAGGAAGAGGAATTGAATGTTACATCTGTAGTTGTAATCTTGAGCACTTATACTTGTGCCTCTATGTCCCTAGATAGGAATATCAGCTATTAGCTACCAGTTTAAAATTTGTGCTTGTCCAGAAG